>OY759264.1:54785681-54840681 GCA_963662155.1 Lamellibrachia columna
TTGCTGGCACTTTTTGTACACACTTTGAACATGGGATCCAAACGTTGTGTTATTCCAAGATATTTAAAGGTGTCCATTACCTCCACAGCCACCAATACATAGTTTCATAACCGTGGAACGAGTCTAATCCGTTCAGGCACGCCACTACTGCTGCGTCATCTGAGTATTTAAACAGGACATTAGAATCACATTCGCTCCTGATGTCGTTGGCGTAGGGAGTAGAGAATCGAACATCCGACACACCAGTATTCGTGATGATGTTGGGGAGGTGCTGCTGCCAGCCTTCACATGTTGGGGTCTGTTGCTGAGAAAGTTATGCATCCAGTGAATGAAGTTGGGGGTATTTGCAAGGCTAGAAGCTTTTCAATCATCTTGTGGTGCTGCGTAGTATTAAAGGCCGAACTAAAATCTATGAAGAGGATGCGGATGTAGTTGCCTGCCTTCTCTAGATGTTTGGGGACATTGTATTCCATGGTTGCCACAGCATCATCAGTGCTGCGCCCACAATTGTAGGCGAACTGAATGTGTGGAGAGAGGTTGGTCAGGATTAACGTCTCTAGGGCTTTCACAGGAACGGAAGTGAGAGCAACGGGCCTGTAGTGGTTGAGATTCTGAGGGGAGGGGAGTTTAGGCACATGAATGACGGTGCTGGTTTTACAGAGGTTGGGAATGATGCCGGTGTCTACAGACTTTATATATAAGATGGTTGTGCATCTGGAACATGTGAAAATGTGTAAAATCATCGTTGCCGTTTTGCAAAATACCATGTAAAAGACCGTCAAAATAACACTTATGTACATAGCAACTGAACAATATGTCACGCTTCACCAGTCAGTATCACCAGCAGTTTGATCGGCTGTAGTTCAGAAATGAAATGAAAAACACTTATTATGCTAATTTTCAAATACAAAATCAATCATGTGAGAACATGAATTAAAAACGTCTATATTAATATGTGTGGTTGGGTATACATATATGCTGTGTTTCTACAAGTGCTCCTTCACACCAAAATATTACAATCTACATAGAATTTTTTTTATCATTTATGAGAGGATGTAACAACAGTATTAATCATCCCAAATCTAAACAACTCAGTGACCAAACGAATGGTTATATAGATTGCGATTAGAAGTATGAAGCTAAAATGTGATATTTGCTCATTTCGGTATTTGACAAAACATTAAAGAGATTTGATGACCTAGTGCATGAACCATGCGGTCATATCTTGTGGATTGATCCTATTTAGCCGTAAGGAGGAAACTTCAACATGATGGAGGTATGGCATGGTATTGTAAGACCTGAACATATCAACAACAACAAATATTTGGATCACCTTAATACATACATACAAACACACACACAAGCACATGCACACGCACACGCGCATATACAAACAAGGTTACCTTCTTGGAATATCCAAAGCTATTCCACGTGGTTTGCCCTGAATTTGTGAAATCAATTGTTCCCTGTTCTCTCCATCCCAATTGACCACGTCCACACACTTCTCATCGAAGTTTACGAAGTAGACTCTGGATGCCTCCGCGTCGACAGCAATTGCAGGAGCTTTCACTACGTTTGAAAACAATGAATCAAGAATCCATACTAACGAAAGACGTATATAATGCATATATATATCTTCTATTTGGCGTTTACTTAATATGCGGATGGTGTGCATGTGTGCGCGTGGATTGCATGCTCGCGTGTGCGTGCCTGCGTGCGGTCGAATGACTAACGTAAGGAATGGTTATTCATCTGTCAGAGAGAAGCTCATTTAATGCGCCGAAGCCTTTACAAAGTAATTAACAAATGCTTTTTTGTGGGATTATTTTTTCAGTCAGTTGAAGAAAACTCATACCGCTATATCAGGTCCAGAAAGGATACTGCTTCCAAAGTACATGCCACATAGGTTTATTACATTGATACTCTACTGTTGCAATGGTACTCTGCAACTGCTATGACATGCTTCTGTTATACATGTTACTTAATATTTTGGCATTTCGTGGTATGATGCATATGATTCGAAATTAATGATAACCTGCTCACTATTTGTGTACTGTTTCTGAGACAAACCCATCGAATATTAGACTTACCATCATGAACGATGTCTACAATAGTGTCATTGTTTCCGAAATGGTCCGAGACGAGGTTAGAGCGGCGAATTTTTAGCTGGGCTGTGTCGCTCCAGTAGAAGTAACAGCGGACGTTGTCTATAGCAATGCCTCGAATGCTATCTGAAATTACAGAAGGCAACATGAAGAAAGACAATACGTGCATATATGTTCCACAGAGGGACTTATCTTCCTCAAAGTTCCATTTTATAAGATGTGGGGCAGATTAGTTTGTCGTTGCTGCTGCACTGCCTTGGCTGTTATTCAGTTCAACTGTCTTCTATCCCCAGACTTTTCTCTTCACGTTCCGCCCTCCTAACCTTTGTGACAACCCTCTTCAAAGATTCTTCCAAATTTAAGCACGGTCTGCCTTTATTCCAGCGACGTCGCTGTTTCACCGCCAATGCTTCTTCGGTAGTCCACCTATCTCCATCCGCACCAAATGTCTCGCCCATTTGCGCCGACTCGTTTCTAATCTATGCACATTGACCACGAAACGTACCTACTAACGTGGAGCTGTTTTCTCGCTGGGAGCACAAGCGATCAATAACAGTTCCCCAATGCACCCTTCACTGTGTCCCTGTCTTGAGTTTATTCCAAGTGTAAGCCATCGTCTTAATTTCCACTTCAAGTTCACTCCCTCAGGTGTTTCTGAGTCGCCCTCTTCTTCGCTTCCCTTGGGGGTTCCACGTGGGGTGCTTGCCGGGTGGTACTGGGTGGAGATTTTCTTAATGTATGATCAATCCGGCTTAATTTTCTCATCTTGATCAGTCATATATTTTTAATATGGCACTCGGAATACAATTGCAAACAGCAAACACATTTGTAATTTGAGCATCGAGAAATTATCAGTAAATACTGAAACTATTTTGGTTGGTGACAATACATCGGGGCATGTATATACAAACGCTAACATCAAACACAGGCACTAATTGGAGCGTTGTTTTGCAGTTGTTTGACATTAATATAGCATCCATGTGCGTATCAATAATTTAACGCATGACATTTCCAGTATGTAACACAATACTAATGATCGTACTAGCGAATATATTATGTACAAGGTGTCGGCCCATGTAACCCGCAGGCGCGGCTGGCTTAGACGGTGGTTTCGGCCAATGCAAATGAAAACGGTTCACAAACCACATGTTGCGAAAACGGTGGTTTCGTCTATTTGCCGAACGCGTCATGGGTCGAAACTAAATCGCCCAGCCAACTAGCCACCCAACTACGCACACACCCACATACCCACCAAATCACCCGGCCTACCATAGGCCTACATAAACACATCCACCCACATACCTACCAAACCACCCGGCCAACCATAGCCACCCACATACAAACCCATCCACATACCAACCAAACCACCCGGCCTACCATAGCCACCCACCTATACACCCACCCACATACCTACGAAACCACCCGGCCTACCATAGCCACCCACATACACACACTGACATACCAACCAATCCACCTGGCCTACCATAGCCCCCCATCAACACACCCACCCACATATCTCCCAAGCCACCAAACCATTGTCTTCCCGCCAGTCGTTTCCTTACTTCCTCCTGGGACGAATTTCTCTTTTTCCTGTGAGCCATCGTTTAGATCCGCAGAAATCTTCCAGATGACTTCGTCTGTGGTAACAAGTACGTGCGAAAGATCGGCAGCAGTACCTTAGGAGAGAATGCAATTAATAAGTGTCGTGTGCGTGAGCGCTTGCGCGTGTGCGTTTTTTGCGTGCATGCGTGTATGTTTTAAGGCTGGAAACTGTATTAGAAACAGAAGGTTATTTAATGATGGAAAGGACACCTGTCTACAGAGTGACACAAGCCATGAACAGGCTGAATGTGAATGAGCAGTCCGCAGTATCGATCTTCTAGAATATACCGGAGAAATCTAAGCTGCGAAAACAACAGTGTTAAGTGTTAGTTTGAAAAAGTAGATTGTTGACTTATGGGGCGCGGTGGGTCGGTGGTTAGAACACCGGAACCCCAATGGACGTAACCCGGGTTCAAATCATATTGCTGCTGTTTCGAAGGTTTGGCAATTTCACCCGACATTGCCACAGTTCACTCAGCTGTATACATGAGTACCTTGCCATATATTTATGTCACATGATTTACATGTAAGTGTAACTAATGAGTATGCATTACATACTGAACAACAAAGAACAAAGTGTGTTATGGAAGCACTACACTTGGCTGTTTAATGGTTGTCAACATAATATAAAGACAAGTACTAGTGACTAGTCCCACAGCTGTATATCAAAATCTAGACATTCTACTAGTGGTCGGATTAAGTCCAACCATACTAACCCTGAATATAAACCTAAAAATGCCACAAAATGTGGGTGCCACCGGCCAAAAACCATCTGCTAAGCAGATGGTGGCAGCCACAGCTTTCCTCATCCGCAAACATAGTACTCATAATTAGCACTATTCTGCAATTCCAAAGAAACTTCATATAAACCAATACACGCATTTGTCAAAATGTCAGCTTCAAATGGATAAAAATCAAATATATAATAAATTGATACCAATCAGCAACTGAACTAATTCACATTAGATTATACTGTATGGTTTTACATTAGAGGTCCTTCGCCAGTTCACGTTTCGCTCGTCTCGTCTCGTTCGTGAATTATTTCGCGAAAAATCAAATATATTTAGCATTCATTACGACAACAGTAATCTAGCTCTATATTATATTGTAATATATTGCTATTATATTATAATATAATATTAGGCTATTCACACTTACGCAAGTTACGAGATCTAACGACCAAATAAATTATTTCGATGATTTTAACAAAACCACGCACTATTTTAATAAAACTACTTATTATTTCTTAAATTATTCACACGCTACAAAACCATGAACAGCAACGAAAGAGATTGGCCTCGGACTAAGCGAATTGTGGAGTGATTTCTAACCTATGAGTAATATCATCACTGCAGACAGTACATATGAAACATAACACAATATGAAGGTGTATCGCAGGCACTTTGTATGTCTGCTCATAAACCCGACATAACATGCACCACATTGCTTTTCTGAAGGAAATTCAGTCTAACATTAGAAAAGACTTTGCATCGATATTCTAGTATCTACACTGGTCGACCCACGATGTTCAGAAGGACGACATTGGTTAGGTTCGTGTCAGCATCGGAAGTGAGACAAGGTCACATCCAAATTAATTATATTCGTAGCTTAGCTGAATGGCGATTTATTCGGCTGGCATTCAACAACACACTTAGTCTGATGTTATTGTGCAGTTACCATGTCATTGTTATATGGTGATTAGATGTCACATCTACCGTACGCGGCATAAACAAATTAATAATTCATATTCGCAGATGCGAGCTAAACAATGGCTCGACAGGACTGCAAGTTCGAATGTAGCGCAGCGATAGTCTCGTAACACCGCAGACATCCACGTACCTACTAGCACAACAACCATCCTGCAACCACACTGACACCCAGCCAACCATCCTGTCAATCAAACTGACACCCAAGTAACTACCCATTCAACCACACTGACACCCAACGCACTATGCTGTCCACCACACTGATACACAACAAACCATCCTATCAACCACTCTGACACCCAAACAACAATCCCGTCAACCACACTACCACCAAATCAATCATACTGTCAACCACACTAACACCCAATCAACCATACTGTCAACCACACAGCCACGCACAAAACCACACAACCACCCAGCCAACCATACGGCCAACAACACTAACAATCTTCAAACCTTCCGTCAACCACACTGACTAAACATACCCAATCCAAACCAAACCACCCTTCCATAGCACACATTCAATCGCAAAACTTCCCAACCAATCAAAATGCCAACCAACAAACCACGAAACACAACCAATCACCAAAGCTTCCTACCAAACACACAGCCAATTTCCAAGCGATAATACAAAGCATACAGCCAAACAAACCAGAACCAAACAACCAATCCGGTCAACCAGGCATAGCCAATCATCAAACAAACCATCCTGCCAACCACACAGTCAATTGTCGAACAAACCATCTGGTTAACCACAAGCAGCCAATCACCAAATTAACTATACTGTCAACAACGTGCAGCCAATCACCAAACAAACCATCCTGTTATTCATCAAACCATCCTGTCCACCACATACCCATCCACCAAACAAACTATCATGTCAACCACACACAGACAAATCCCAAACAAACCACCCTGCCAACCACACCGTCAATCACCAAACCATACTGCCATCCACACAGTCAATCACCAAACCATACTGCCATCCACACAGCCAATCAGCAAACCAACTAGCCAACCACATACCCATCCACCCAACAAACCACCCTGTTAACTACACACAGCCAATCCCCAAACAAACCATCTTGTCAACCACACACAGCCAATCACCAAATAAACGATATACTCAACCACACACAGTCTATTACCAAACAAACCATCTTGTCAACTACATGCAACCAATCATCAACCCATCATGGCAATCAAATCACACAGACAATCACCAAACAAACAATCTTGTCAACCACACAACCAATCACCAGCCCATCCTGCCCACAACACATCAATCATCAATCACCAGCCCATCCTGCCCACCACACATCAATCATCAATCACCAGCCCAGCACACATCAATCATCATTCACCAAACCATCATATTAATTAAAAAAAACAATCACCAAACCATCCTACTAACCACATAACCAATCACCAAACCATCCTGCTAACCACATAGCCAATCACCAAACCATCCTGCCAACCACATAGCAAAATCAAATCACAATCAACTCACAACCAAACTGCAAATGCGGCTGTTCAGTGTCAAAATTCCATCACCGAAATCCCATCATTGTTCGTAGGCAGGTAATCACTTATACAGCTGGATGAACGGAGGCAATTAAGGCTGAACGAACACTCTAACGGCAAATTACCCGAATCGATTATTTCTGTTACTTCTCTACCGTGCTAAAGAACACTGTCGAGTGAACCCATAAAGAACATTTCAAACATTATACATTAAAATGGTAAATCTGGTGGCTTCGTCATGTCATCATGACTAGCATTAGTGGTCATTGGCATCAGCCAATATGTGGTATCATGGTTGGTAACTGATTTACGCTAATTACTGCGCAACAGATTTAATACCATTCTTTAACTTAATGTTCTCTTCTAATTGTTTCAACTTTAGTCTATTATATAAGTCAGTCAGGCAATGGATATGGTTATAGGATTGTCAGTTCAGCTCACTGTGTACACACGTTCACCGTCATAATGAATAGTCATCGTGTAGTAATCTTGGTTTTGAAGGAGAGTGCCAGAAAAGCACAGTTTGGGAAAAAGAATAGAACAATCAGAGAGAACGCATGGTTTGCAACAAGTGGTCCTTTTATTAAACAACAAGACTTTCTTAGTGGTGGTCATCATTATAGACACTGGGCGACAACAGTTGCATTGAGTCTCGGCGGACTGTGAACAGGGTCGAACGTATACAACCATAAAGTTGCATAACCACGTCGTTGGAGATTCCTTCCTTACTGAAGGGGGGGGGGGCAGATTAAAGAGGGGATAACGTCGCGCGTCTGTGACATTAATATAAATTAAATAATTATTCAAACAAAACTTCAACATGTGTCTTTCCGTGGAACCACTTTATCGAAACCAATGCTATACATTCTGGTTTTGACGATGGAGGTTCGGATAGACGACTGTTTGTAATTCGATTGTACGACGAAGATGCTTACCTGGAGCCTCGGTTGAACATAACAGGTGGAAGAGCAACGTGAGAAATAGCATCAACGAGAGACGTGCACGACTCGGGACATCTATACTGGTCAGCGATGTCGTCTTTGCTCCCGCCATCAGCATTCTAGCGATCATACCAGGAACAGTCGTGTCGACAATCAGAATAAAATGTGTTCTGTTGGTGCCAAAATAAACATTTCGTTTCAAGGGGAAAAATCAATAAAAGGGCGTACGGGGAGGGGGGGGGGGGCAGCGACAGCTCAACAGGCGTGACATGATTTATGACATTACATTTAATATTAGAGTGACTAACATCACCGCTGACCGCTGTTGTCACAGATGACCGATTTTCTATAGATGCATGGCAATCATTAAGTGAATTGGTTCGAGCCACTAATTTATACATTGTACAGTTTATTAATTGATAGCGCCAGGTCACATTGCATACTTTTGTGTGGACTCTTCTAATTAATCACTTAATTCGTTTCCAGCACAAGATTATAGCACAAACTTTTTGTATACATGATTTTAATGAACATTGTGTATATACATATATATATATATATATATATATATATATATATATATATATATATATATATATATATATATATAACAAGGAACGAAAACGATGCCACAAATATATATATATATATATATATATATATATATATATTGTGGCATCGTTTTCGTTCCTTGTTTGTGGTAATCTAACGTGTTAATTTTCCTTTCATATTTAAGTATGTTAATGTACAATCGTTTCAACCCAATTCTGGGGGCCGCAGCCTGTTTATGCTATTTAGTCTATGTGATTACAAATGTATGATTCATCGCACCACAACAAATAACAGAGAGATTGCTATCAACCGCTGCACAACTAAATGTCGACATGAATGACCGATTTGCTATAGATGCAGAACAATCAATTATAGAATTGGTCCGGGTCGCTAATTGAAACAAAGTGCAGCAGCAGACGGTTCATTAACTAATAGCGACAGGACACGTTGTATTCATTGGTGCTACTAATTATAATAAAACAGGCGCGGTTGTTTCCACCATAAAACTGAATGTAAGTGAAATGTTGCTTCACATTCAATGAAGTACCTCTGCGGCACACGTGGAGTAGGGCGGGGCAAAGCGCACCTCCCGGTTCAAAGCGTACCCCGCTATTTCTGCAGATCCAACTCTGTTAGTGCCGTTATCTCCAAATAAACCGATGCAATATGAGGCCAAACCAATTTGGGCGTGTCCGATTTGAAGATACACAGCACTTAAACTAAGTTATACCAATTTGATTTTACAGCCATATTATTATAGCAAATTGAACAGCTTTAAATTAGTGTGTGTGTGTGTGTGTGTGTGTGTGTGTGTGTGTGTGTGTGTGTGTGTGTGTGTGTGTGTGTGTGTGTGTGTGTGTGTGTGTGTGTGTGTGTGTGTGTGTGTGTGTGTGTGTGTGTGTGTGTGTGTGTGTGTGTGTGTGTGTGTGTGTGTGTGTGTGTGTGTGTGTGTGTGTGTGTGTGTGTGTGTGTGTGTGTGTGTGTGTGTGTGTGTGTGTGTGTGTGTGTGTGTGTGTGTGTGTGTGTGTGTGTGTGTGTGTGTGTGTGTGTGAACACTATTTATTGACAGGTTTGTAACATTATTAACATTGAGATTCAAGATATCCACCGTTCACGTTAATATTTTATCACTGTTTTGAGTCCAATGTTGTCATCCAACTTAAGTCCGTTTAAAAAACGGAACATTCATAAATGGAACGATCGTAGAGGCCTGGTTCCTGAAACATCAGGGGTCTGGTTCACGAAGCATCTCCCAAGTGAGCGTATTTCGTTGACCTTGATCAATAAAAACACGACTGTTGTGAAGCTCACGACGCAGGCCCTCGTTATTGGCAGCTTCGGCTAGCCGCCTTTTAAGAGTCCCCTGTCGGCTTGGCTGATATGCTGGATACAGCTGACATATCCTGTCATATATTTCAACAAACCTCAATGAAAGAACCAACAGGTTTTCCCTCTCGCCTAACCGATAACTGAAGAACTTGTGTTGCAATGTTGGCAACGTTGGCAATGTTGGCAATGTGTCAACATCTCCGAACACCCTCAAAAATACTTCAAAGATCCTGGAGGGATCCTCACTGATAGTTGTACCTCTTCCCATGATCTCCTGCCAGCGGCATAGTTACGTCCTCCACCCATTCCTGAACTGTGGGTTCTGTAGCAGTCATATAGCGATCCCTGAACCTCTCCAGCTTCCTGGCAGCTGCAAAGTATACGGGTTGATACCTGGGGGGGGGGCGCTCGCTCATTTCGGGAAGTCAGCAGCTGCTCCTTCAGCTGTTGAGCCTCGTGAAAAACATCCCCGACCTTTTTCTTTCCTTGAGTAGCTTCTTCTCCAACTGTACAATTTGTTGTTCCAGGTCATGTTCCATGGTGTTCCATTCTGATCGCAGCAAGCAATTTACCCAGATCTACTGTTAACAATACCTCCCAATTTAACAACCAACTGTACAATCAAGGACACGGGCAACACTCATAGCTATGCCAGTCCCCGTTATAACCTTAGATAAGTCAGCTCTCAACCAACTAATGTTAAGTCTCAAGTCTCAAGTAATTATACTCCAAACAACTCAATCTTGAACTAATGCAGGAGTTTGGACTAACGGCTTTTAGTGTCTCTTCCGAAAGACACAGGCAAAGTGGGGTTAACGAAATTGTCCAAGTTTCGAAACGGCAGAGATGGAATCGAACCACCGTCCTCTCGATCAACAGGCGGGTGCTCTAACCATGAGACCACCGCTCCCCACATAAGTCATACAACAACAGAATTGGTTCACAGTAGTTCGCAGTAATTGCTACGACATCAAGTTCTGTTTCCCGACATAGTCGCTCGATTCTACACCCGGTCGCTGAGCACCACGTTCTTCCTCCAGACGCAACGTTCACAGTAATTGCTACGACATCAAGGTTTTTTCGCTCGCTTCCACACCCGGTCGCTGAGCACCACGTTCTTCCTCCAGGCGCAACGTTCACAGTAATTGCTACGACATCAAGTTTTTTTCCTTCCAGACATAGTCGCTCGCTTCCACACCCGGTCGCTGAGCACCACGTTCTTCCTCCAGACGTAACGTTCACAGTAATTACTACGACATCAAGTTATGTTTCCCGACGTAGTCGCTCGCTTCCAAACCCGGTCGCTGAGCACCACGTTCTTCCTCCAGACGCAACGTTCACAGTAATTGCTACGACATCAAGTTCTGTTTCCCGACATAGTCGCTCGCTTCCACACCCGGTCGCTGAGCACCACGTTCTTCCTTCAGACGCAACGTTCACAGTAATTGCTGTAATATTATAGCAATTATTATGTCGGAGTGACACCCGTAGTGGGAGTGACACCCTCGCTACCGGAGGTGCGGGTCCGGGATAAGCAATAAAGATATCTGTTTTGTCTACGCTGAAGTCTCTGGCTAATATACGCATATAATGACTGAATAACATTACATGGTGGCAGCCGATGCGCACCTACACGTCTCTGGACCCATGTAGAGAGCTTTTGATACGCTGATTCGTATGGCAGTGTGAGTAGTCGGTCAATTTGCATTCGCGGCCCCTTCGACTTGAGTGTGAAAACTAACATGGCGGCCTTGGCTGGCTTCGAGCTGCCACGTTTGGACTGGTCAGCGGCAGAGCTGCCGGTCGAATTCGCAAACTTTCGGCAGTATTGCGACTTAATCTTTGGAGGACCCCTTGCTGACATTGCAGAACCTAAGAAGTTTACCTATGTCTTGCTATGGGTCGGGAAAGAAGGGCTACGTATTTATAATACGAGGGAATTGACGGAGGCGCAGCGCACAGTTGAAACGCTGTGGGAACGATATACTGATATTCTCCAGCCGAAATCTAACCACAGGTTAAACAGATTTAACCTGCAGCGTTATCGACAGGAAATATCAGAGTCGGTAGATGAGTTCATGACTCGCTGAGAGCTGCAGGCAAAGAAGTGCCAATTCCGGGACACTCGGGAGACCGACGAACGTCTCATAGAGCAACTGATCGTCGGAATAAAGCACGCAAATATACAGGAGAAGCTGCTAGGACGTGATGATACGCTGACGCTAGACAGTGCCTTGGAGGTAGCCCGGACATATGAAGCAACGTTGGCTGATATGCACACCTTCAGCAACGAGTCCGCAGTCCACCACGTTCGACATCGACCAACGAACCAGCGTCACGTGACCCGCGAGACCTGCACGTTCTACGGTGGCCACCATAGACCAGGGAGAGACAACTGTCCTGCCTACGGCACCAAATGCCAAGCGTGTGGTCGACCTGACCACTGGAAAGCAGTGGGCAAAGCGACAAAGGCGCCACAAACCAGCAATCGCAACAGAAACCAACGACGCAGTGGTAGATCCAGGTCGAGACCGAGACAGGCATCAGCTATGCATCAAGTGCAAACCTCACCCGTGGACGACCACTTCGAGCAGCTACACTTTGATGACGTCTGTGTCAAAGACGATGCACGCGACGAAGTATTTGCTACCCTAAAAATCAAGCTGCGGAATGGAACTCGGGAGAGACCGGCCTCACTCAAAGTGAAGTTCGACACAGGCGCGCAGGGCAACATACTTCCGCTACGCACATTTAGACGGAAGTACCCTAAGTTATTAGATGCCAACGGCTTCCCTGCGACGAAGAGTCTGCGGAGATGCACAACAATCTTGACAGCGTATAATGGCGAGTCCATCCGCCAATACGGAACGCTGATGATTCCGTGCGCGCACCGACAACACGGATGCGACATCGAATTTTATGTCGCCGACACGCCAGGCCCAGCGATCATCGGCCTGCCGTCTTGCAGAGCCATGAATTTGGTCGTCATGAACTGTGAGGTGAACACCAGTACCTCACAGAACGATGTGATAAACTGCACAGAAGACCTGTGCAGGGCATACCCTGACAGATTTCAAGGGATTGGCACCTTTGAAGGAACCTTTCATATCACAACCGATCCAACTGTGACACCAGTTGTGCATGCCCCGAGACGTTGTTCGATACATCTGCGTGATGAGATAAGAAAGGAACTCGACAGCATGGTGGACTTGGGTGTCATCGCCAAGGTCACTGAACCAACAGACTGGGTATCCAGCTTGGTGTATAGCAGGAAGTCAAATGGTCGACTACGTGTGTGTCTTGACCCGAAGGACCTCAACAAGGCAATCAAGAGACCGCATTACAGAACACCAACCCTGGACGAGATAACCCACAAACTCGCGGGCGCGTAGATGTTCTCGAAGCTAGATGCGCGACATGGCTACTGGTCAGTGAAACTGGACGATGAATCAAGCATCTTGACCACCTTCAACAGCCCATTTGGTCGCTACTGTTTCAAGAGATTGCCCTTCGGCCTGAATCTTAGCCAAGATGTCTTCCAGGAGAGGATGGACAATATCCTAGGAATGTGTCCTGGTACCATCAGCATCGCCGACGATGTAGGTGTGTTCGGACGAGACGCAACCGAACATGATGCGAATCTGCACCACTTGATGAAGACGGCACAGCGACATGGCCTAGTCTTCAATGATGCCAAGTGTGAAATCAAACGGACAACGATCAGGTTCTTCGGCCTTGTCTTCGATGCTGACGGAGTACACCCTGACCCGGAACGGATCGAAGACATCCGACGTATGAAGAAGCCGGAGAATGCGACAGAACTGAAAGAGTTCTTGGGCATTGCGACATATATGTCTCCTTTCATCCCAAACCTCTCGGCACAGACGGCGACGTTGAGGGATCTCCTGAAGAAGGACGCCGAATTTAACTGGAACACCTCGCACGACACTGCATTCGAGGCAACGAAAGCGCTCGTTTGTAGAGAGGTAACGCTCGCGTACTTCGTACCTGGCGCGGACAACGTCGTCCAAGTCGATGCTTCCGGACGCGGCTTAGGAGCTGTTCTACTGCAAGGAGGCAAGCCAATAGCCTTCGCATCGAAGTCGCTGAGCGAATGCGAAAAACGTTATGCGAACATTGAAAGAGAAATGCTCGCAGTCGTGTTTGGCTGCGAACGTTTCCACACATATGTGTACGGCACCAGATTCACGGTGGAATCTGACCACAAACCACTAGAGATGATCCATCTCAAGAACCTTGCCGCAGCCCCGCAGAGATTACAGCGCATGCTACTGCGCATCCAGCCGTACAACATTCAATTGCGGTATCGTCCTGGCAAGGAACTAGCTTTGGCTGACACAATGTCACGCCAACCATGCGCAGACGGAGAGAATATCGAGCTGGACGTTCAGATAACATTCGTCCAGTTCTCAACCCACAAACTGCAGACGCTACGCCTTGAGACGCAAGCTGACGCTGGTCTACAGAGCATGATCACAGTGATCACCAACGGTTGGCCTGAACGCCAATGCCTGTTGCCAGCTCCGCTTCGACCTTACTGGTCATACCGAGATGAGCTAGCGGTAGAAGACGGTCTTGTTCTGAAAGGAGACCGCATAGTCATTCCATTGAGTCTCCAAGCTGAGACATTGACGAAATTACACGAATCACATCAGGGGATAGAGAAAACCCGCTTGCGTGCGCGTACGTGTGTATACTGGAACAGGATAAACAGCGACATTGAGGAGGTGATACGCAAGTGCGCAACATGCCAAGAGATGCAACGTGCACAACCGCATGAGCCCCTCATGCCACACGAGACCCCTACATGCGCTTGGCAGATAGTAGGTACGGACCTGTTCATGATAAACAGAGAGTCGTACTTAATCGTGTCGGACTACTACTCCAAGTTCCCGTTCGTCTACGCGATTCCCAACCCTGTGACGAGCGCCGCTGTCATCTCAAAGATGAAATCGCTCTTCGCAGAACAGGGAGTGCCGCAACGTGTAGTCAGCGATAACGGAGGGCACTTTAGCTCCGATGCTTTCAAAAAGTTCGCCGATCAGTGGTGCTTCGATCACGTAACGTCGAGCCCACACTACCCTCAATCCAACGGCCACATCGAGCGACATATCCAAACCGTGAAACGCCCGTTGAAGAAAATTGGACCGCGATCGATATACAGTGCTGAGAGCAACGCCGATAGACAGCCATCTACCTTCTCCGGCGGAACTACTCTACGGCAGAAGGGTTGTGTCTAACTTACCAGTTGCCATATCGCCTCTACGAACGACAGGCCTCTGCCAAGGTGCATCATGACGCCCGAGGAGTCACGGACCTTCCTGTACTCTCACGAGGACAGATCGTCCGCACACGCCACCAGGACACCCATCGACGGGAGCCCGCCCGTATTGTTAACGCGTGTCTGCAACCGCGTTCCTATGACGTCGAATCGACTAGCGGAAGAATCCTGCGACGTAATCGACGAGACATCCGCGAAACAACCGAACAACACCTGTTGTTGCACGCTGACGACGACGACGACGACCCTCGGCGCGATGAGAACCCCAAACGTTCCGAGAAAAGTACGTCCGACTCTACCGTCGACGCACGAGACCCACAGCGCCAGACAACAGTTCGTTATGTGGAGCCAACTCGCACCCGCTCTGGTCGAATCACCCGTGCTCCACCACGACTCGACCTGTGACACTTAACAGAGACACTAAACCTTAGGGTAATATAGATTGTGTCACTACTATGTGTAGGACCCGAGGACTGTGCTATTGCACCTGGACCGTAGCCTGAATGGGCAGATACCCACTAGTTACATTGGTTTATTGATTACTAGATCACACCATTATATGTATTGCAAATTGTATTACTCCACTTAGTAGAACCTGCTAACACCTTGATAGTATTTAACATTGCTGTGAGTTGCATCATGAGACAATTTCTTAAGAACCAGTTTTACAGGATTCCCCTTTTGTTCGGAAAGAGGGATGTAATATTATAGCAATTATTATGTCGGAGTGACACCCGTAGTGGGAGTGATACCCTCGCTACCGGAAGTGCGGGCCCGGGATAAGCAATAAAGTTATCTGTTTTGTCTACGCTGAAGTCTCTGTCTAATATACGCATATAATGACTGAATAACATTACGACATCAAGTTTAGTTTCACGACACAGCACTCGCTTCTACATCCGGTCGCTGAACGTTCGTCCTTCAGACGCCAGGGGTTGAAGGTCTGCACCCCACTTCAAAATGTAGCGGGGCGCATTTGCTTTTGTATATTTTATTTCAATGCCAGAATCAACCCCTGCATTTTGCCACTCTCGCTATACCGATTCCCTACAGGTGGCGTCACCGTCGTGCTAGCCACCAGATCTTACAACTAGGAGCCAATAACTAAACAAATTATGTTTCCATCAAGCAAAGTTTATCATAAATATGCGAAATATCAGTGACCAATTCGTTCGCGATCTCAGACGGCGACAGTGTCATTACGACGCGTTAGAGGGTATCATAATCGACGGGTCACGGCATTAATCATGACCTCGTCATTCCCCGTCACCACACAGTTACCCCAGGAATGATAAGCCATGTAAATACCTCTCAATTACACCTCCTGACATCTAGAAATGACCGAGGAAATAACTAATGTATTTGACAATAAAAAAAGCTTCAATTGAGGTGTTCATAGACTTCAAGAAAGGTTTCGATGGTGTCAATCATAATTTACTAATGCAAAAATAAGAAAGGAATGGTATTCGCGGTATAGTACTTAAATGGTTAGTTGGCTACTTAACAAAAAGGACATAATCTGTCTGCATTGGAGATGTAAAATCGGATCTCTTAGAAGTAGTTTGTGGCGTGCCACAAGGTTCAATATTTGGACCGATATGTTTTTATATAGAGTGACCATACATTGTGGCATCGTTTTCGTTCCTTGTTTGTGGTAATTTAATGTGTTAGTTTTCCTTTCATGTTTAAGTATGTTAATGTACAGTCGTTTCAACCCAAATCGTTAGGCTGGGGGCCGTAGCCGAGTGTTACAACACAGACAATCTACACGTTCACCAACATGTGCCCAACGAACCGATGATTCATCGCACCACAACAAATAACAGAGAGATTGGTATCAACAACAACACAAGGCAAATTACTATTAACCGCTGCACAACTAAATGTCGACACGAATGACCGATTTGCAACAGATGCAGGACAATCAATTACAGAATTGGTCCGGGTCGCTAATTGAAATAAAGTGCAGCAACAGACGGTTCATTAACTGATAGCGACAGGACACGTTGTATTCATTAGTGCGGACTCTTCTAATTAAACAAACAATCGCGGACGTTTCCACTATAAACTACATGTAAGTGAAATGTTGCTTCACAATCAACGAAGTACGTATGAGGGTCATTGTGGGACACGCACTGATAAGATAAGATAAAAAGGTAATCACAATGTTAATCCAACTCAGCTGAGTTGGATTAACATCGTTATACAGTAAGTGAAGTGAAGTGATTGTTGCTTCACAATCAACGAAGTACGTACGCGGGATACAAACTTATTGTGCCACTGTCGCGCAATGGTCCTGTATAACATTAAAACTACAATAGCCAGTTAACGTGTTAAAATTTACATTTCATTACTGAATGTATATATATATATATATATATATATATATATATATATATATATATATATATATATATATATATATATATATATATACAATACATACATGTAGAATTTCATAATTACTAAAACAAATAAATATATAAATAATAACCAAAACGAGTATAACTTAAATTAAGATGAAATAACAATGAAAACAACTCACATTATCGCTCTAACGCGATTCACATATCGCTCGATAACGATTCACCTATCGCTCCAACGCTATTCACATATCGCTCGGAAACGATTCGCCCGTCGCCCGAACACTATACACACTCTACCGTTTATGTGTCTGTGGTTTCCTGCCACTCAAGTCGACCACGCCCTTACACGACGCTAAAGCTCGACCTCTGCTGCGCACGTCTCTCTGGTTGTCAGTCGCTAAGGCAATGTTCAAACAGTACAAAAATACTAGTTCAGTAGTCGCCTTCTCGCGACGTTCAAATGTACAATTTGAATTTCAATAGTAGTCGCCTTCTCGCGATGTTGAAATCATGCAAATGCAATTTCAGTAGTCACCTTCTCGCGACATACCACTGGCCGCCTCTTACTACACTTGTAGTAGCCACCTTCTCGGGACATACCACTGGCCGCCTCTTACTACACTTGCAGTAGTCGCCTTCTCGCGACATACCACTGGCCGCCTCTTACTACACTGGCCGCCTCTTACTACACTGGCTGCCTCTTACAACACTTGCAGTAGTCGCCTTCTCGCGACATTCCACTGGCCGCCTCTTACTACACTTGCAGTAGTCGCCTTCTCGCGACATTCCACTGGCCGCCACTTACTACACTTGTAGTATTCACCTTCTCGCAACATACCACTGGCTGCCTCTTACTACACTTGCAGTAGTCACCTTCTCGCAACATACCACTGGCCGCCTCTTACTACACTTGCAGTAGTCGCCTTCTCGCGGCATACCACTGGCCGCCACTTACTACACTTGTAGTATTCACCTTCTCGCAACATACCACTGGCTGCCTCTTACTACACTTGCAGTAGTCACCTTCTCGCAACATACCACTGGCCGCCTCTTACTACACTTGCAGTAGTCGCCTTCTCGCGACATACCACTGGCTGCCTCTTACTACACTTGCAGTAGTCGCCTTCTCGTGACATTCCACTGGCCGCCTCTTACTACACTTGCAGTAGTCACCTTCTCGCAACATACCACTGGCCGCCTCTTACTACACTGGCTGCCTCTTACAACACTTGCAGTAGTCGCCTTCTCGCGACATACCACTGGCCACCTTTTATTACATTAGCAGTAGTCGCCTTCTCGCGGCATACCACTGGCCTCCTCTTAATACACTTGCAGTAGTAGCCTTCTCGCGACATGCCACTGGCCTCCTCTTAATACACTTACAGTAGTAGCCTTCTCGCGAAATACCACTGGCCGACCTTGGTTAGATCAGTCCGCAGCGTATATATGGTCCAACAATCAACGATAAGCATTACCGGCCCGTTACCTAAGATAATGCTTATTGCTAGGACTACCGCCTAGCCTGGCTCGAAAATATCTATAGAAAACCTGTTACATGAGATAGTGGGTATCACTACGACTGTAGTGTAAACGTAAAATAAATGTATGATATTCACATTGTCAAACTGATAAGATAAAATAAAAGATAAGTTGAGTTGGACTCACATCATTGTACAGTCAGTAAAAGAATGCATGTAACAGTTAATAATCATAAAATATAATAATCATAAAAACTATACCATGATAAGTGGCGCTGCAGATATTATATTATTATATTACTTATTGCCAGTTGTGTAAACCCCGTGGCATCAGAGAGTTCCGATACATATTCGTCCGAGTTATTGGTAATGAATACTTATTACTGTGCCTTATATTATAATCTGTATGTCTTTTGTCAGGTAAGTGATGTTTCAGTTTGTGTGAGCCTACTTTAATTTTGTTAAAATATCGCTCACACAGACAGTCCCTCCTTTCTTTCAGTGTATGTAGACTTAAATCATTGACTTCACAGCTTTTGCATCTTAAGATTCTTGTCTATATCATTTCGATATTGTCACATAAGTAATTCTACAAATTGGTATGCAACACACGGCATGCATATTCCAGGATACGTCTCACAACACATACACATGCAGTGACCAGATCACTCTGGCTAATAGATGCGCGTTTTAATTGGTACAACATATATACTATTTTCACAGCTGTTTTCACAATATTCTAAACATGCTTATTCCATGTTAGAATATGAGAAAGAAGCTTATCAAGGTCTACTTAATCTACATCCATCCCGTCTATCTCTATATTCTGTATGTTATTTCGAAAATTCCCATCTTGTGCGTCACTGATGATCATATCTTTCGATTTTCCTAAATTGATTTTCATATTATTTTGCACCGTCAACCTAGCGACGATGTAAACTGATTCTTGGATTACAGAAATACCTTTTCTATCACATACTTCGAATAACGTACTATCGTCCACATACTTATATAACGGAACAGGTGCTTTTTTAAATCGCTTATGTAAACTTGGAAACATTTGGGTCCAGACAGGGTACCCTGCGGTACTTCCCCATTTGGGCGACCAGAATGGGAGTATTCATTTCCTATTTTTACCTGTGTTGTGTAATTAAATGTAATGTGTAATAAAACTGTTGCCATCCTTCTTATAATATGCATATCATACAGTTGTAGATTTTCTAGTAACAAATGATGATTAATGAGACCAACGCCTTGCTAAAATCCAGCATTACCACTCGGACATAAGTATCCTATTGATCAGTCGCCTCATACCATATGTATATCACTTCTACAAGAACGTCAGTTGTCGACGTTCCGCCAATTCCACCAAATTGCATAGAGTCTAATTCTCCGTTAATTTTACCATCCACCGGTTTCATTATTATTGACTCAAATAGTTAGGAAATATAGGCAGTTGGTCAGAACACTAAAACAGACGCGGGTTGAGCAGGTAATACTGTCAGGGATTTTACCTGTAATGGGCAGGAGGGGTCACAAATATCTAAATTGTCGGGGGATGGCAATTAACATGTTAGTCCAGAAGCTATGTAGGGAAGAGGAAGTTGGATTTATGGGGAAGTTTTGTTGGGAGGGCTGATATGTACATGAAGGATGGGCTTCATTTAAGTGGAAAGGGGGCGGCAGTATTCGCGGACAAACTTTTAGCAGCAGTAGATAGTGACTTGGGTACAATGACAAATATTTTTGGAAGTAAACATTCTTTAAACTAGAAGTGCCGGGGGGTTACCTAGAGGTGTCTCAAGCAGAACAAGAGGCCACTAGCACAGATAAACCAATATCAAGTCATCCGAAAAACATCTCTGAAAAAGGTTATAGATGCGTATGTTTAAATGCAAGGAGCATAGTAAATAAGAAAAACGAATTAAACATTATGGTAGAAGATATTGACCCTCACATAATTGGTATAACTGAATCATGGGCCAACATAGATATAACAGATGCTGAATTAGGTCTGACAGGATATGTAATGTTTAGGAAAGATCGAATAGGAAGAAGGGGTGGGGGAGTTATTTTATATGTTAAAGAATCTATTCAGGCTTATGAAATAAAACTAGAAAGGGAAGCAGATTGCGATGAAGCTGTTTGGTGCAAAATTGTTTCAGGAAATTCAAGTCCAAACATAAACGAAGAGGACAACACAAAAATAAAAAACGCTATAAAGGAAGTTAGTAAAGGGGAATGTATCATAATGGGAGATTTTAACCATGGACACATACAATGGAATTCTCTAGAGAGCACAGGGATTGAGGACCAACAATTTCTATTTTTAATCCAGGATAGCTTTCTTACTCAGCACGTACTAGAACCAACCAGGGGAGAAAATGTATTAGATATAGTTTTGTCATCACAAAAAGAATTAGTGGACAATGTAAAAATATTTGAACCATTGGGTAATAGTGACCATAATCAAATACATTTTGACATCAATGTGAAATCAGAAAGTAAAAATAAGAAAACGTACAAGAGAAACTTCCACAAAGGTAACTACAAAGATATGAGAAAATACTTAGCAAAGCTAGATTGGAATAACATGCTGATGAATAAGACCGCAATTGAATGTTGGAATATTCTAAAATATGAAATTGAGAGTATCATCGATAAATTTGTTCCCTTCCAAAAACAAGGAAAACGGTGTAGAAAGAAACACTTGTCAAAAGAGGCTATTAGAAAAATAATGCTAAAACAAACTATGTGGAGGGTTTATAGGCGTACCAGAAAGGACGAAGACTATGCAAAATACAAAGAGGCACTTAATGCAGCTACAACTGAAATCAGACAATCTAAAAGAAGCTATGAGCAAAAACTAGCATGTAACATAAAAAATGACAGCAAGAGTTGTTATGCATATGTCAGGAATAAACAAAACGTACAAGACAAGGTTGGACCTCTAGAAGACAGTGCTGGAAATATAATATCACAGGGGTTTTTAATGGCAGAAGACCTAAATGGTTACTTCAGTTCAGTGTTTACCAAAGAAGATATTAGTTCATTACCAGTTGCTTATGCTAAATTTCAGGAGGCTAAATCTGACTATTTAGGTCCGTTAGTTGTAACTCCAGAATTGGTAGCTAAGAAAATAAAGGCAATGAAGGATAACAAATCACCGGGAGTGGATGGGATTCCTCCAAAATTACTAATGGAAACAGTAGAACAAATCAGTATACCACTTGCAAGAGTATTCAACTTGTCATTAAAAGAGGAAGTTGTTCCGTTTGAATGGAAAGAAGCAAACATCATACCATTATTTAAAAAGGGTTCGAGAAATAAGTCAGAGAATTACAGACCAGTGAGTTTAACGTCAGTGATTTGTAAATTATTAGAAAGGTTTATTAAAGACCATATGGTGGACTTCCTCGTTAAGCATAAATTATTAAATTCATCTCAACATGGATTCCTTAAAGCGAGGTCATGCTTAACAAATATGTTATGTTTTTTGGAAGAAATCACTAAGTGGATAGACGTGGGATCGCCAGTAGATATTATCTACTTAGATTTTCAGAAAGCTTTTGACAAAGTGCCACATCAAAGATTACTACTTAAATTAAAAGCCCATGGTATCGGGGACAGCATAACTGACTGGATAGAACAATGGCTGACTGACAGAAGACAACGAGTTGTAGTAGATGGAGAAGTTTCAAATTGGAAATCGGTTTTGAGTGGGGTACCTCAAGGATCAGTATTAGGACCTATATTATTCTTAATTTATATCAATGATTTGGACGACAGTATAACAAGTAACGTACTGAAATTTGCGGATGACACAAAACTGTTTAGAAAGGTTAATACTGATGGTGATAAACAACATTTACAAAACGATCTAGACAGATTAGTGAAATGGTCTGAGAAATGGCAGATGTTGTTCAATTTTGGGAAATGTAAATGCCTACATACAGGACATAGGAACTTGAATGTAAACTATAAAATGGGAGATACTGTTCTGGGTACTACTGTAAAAGAAAAGGACTTAGGAGTTACAATAAGCGCTGATATGAAAGTTTCAGAGCAGTGTGGTATTGCAGCTTCAAAGGGTAATCAAATTCTTGGATTGATTAGAAGAAACATAACATACAAGGGAAAAAAGTTAATTATACCTCTTTATAAAGCAATAGTTAGACCTCATTTAGAATACTGTATACAAGCATGGAGACCATATCGTAAGAAAGATATAGATACGCTTGAACGCATACAAAGGAGAGCAACTAAAATGATTCCAGAACTGAGAGACCTTAGTTATGAAGAACGCCTGAAAGAATGTGGTTTAACAACTCTAGAGACAAGGAGGTTAAGAGGAGATCAGATTGAAGTTTTTAAGATATTGAATGGGTATGAAAATATTGATAGAAATATGTTTTTCTCACTCAAGAAGGATAGCAGAACTAGAGGACATGAGGTAAAATTAGTAAAGGATCAATGTAGATTGGACATCAGGAAGCACTCGTTCTCACAGAGGACAATAAATGAATGGAACAAATTGTCTACAGATTGTGTAACTGCTAGCAGCGTGAATATGTTTAAAAACAAGGTTGACACATATCTCAGGAGGGCGGGTTATAAGTAGATGAACATTGTTGGACTCTCGATAAGCCAATGGCTTCCTTGTCCACTTGCCATCTGGGCCTTTGGCTTGGATGGCAAATCTTGTTAAATCTTGTTATTCGCCTTAACTTTCTGTAGCGCTGTGAATGTTGTCATCACACCGATGACATATTGATCTGGTAGGTCCTCGTTTACTGTAAATGTTTAATAATCCTTATTTAAACGGGGTAAATTTTCACTGACAGACACACAAAACTGATTCATTTTACTGGCTAATAATATGTTGTGTTAGATAGTCGTTGCATGCCAGAATTGACATTCCCATCTAGTCCCAATAATTTGTTCATATGTTTCCACCAATCATCGGATACTGATTTATTCACTGCTGCAATTTATGCTTGATACAAGTTGTACTTAAGTCTCGAAGCGGTGAACCCTATTTCGTAATATCCTTGCTTGATTCAAATCACCGCTCATGTGAGTTCGCTGTGTTTTGCGAATTAATGTTCTAAACCAGTCCGTTATCCATGGTTTATCAGCCGTATGGCGCGTTACGACTTTGGTGGGAAAATACGTTCCCGTGAGCTTATTAATAACAGTTTGATAATATTAATACTTATTTTCACATAACTGTAACCTAAATAAGGGTTCCCATATAATAACTGACAAAGCCATAGCAAATGTGGCTGTTTCGTTGGGACCCATACATCTTAAAGTTAAACGTGTTATACACCCGGTATCAATTAACCGATTATAACTTGGTTTCAGCAATACCGTATTATGGTCTGGTTTCCAAAGGACGTCGATAAGCAACACATGTTCTGGCAGCCTAACATTTACTACAATCTCGGAAACTTTCTCGGGTTGTTTTTACTAAACACAATTTTGAGATCGCTCATACGCCACTGATCATTGTATACAAATATATGCAATCATCGTGTTACCTATTTTATGGTATTTACATCTGCTCGTTTACCACAAACTAGCTGTACATCTTAACAATTGATCCTTCGCGAAAACATTTTTGGAAACACCAATGACTGCCTATAAACGTTCTCCTGTTTATGAGAAGACACTCTTGTTTGTCAATTCAGCTTCTGGAGAAGAAGTCAGCATCTTTGTTCCCGAGGACGAGGAACCTAAGACGGAGGCTGAGAAGATCATTGTGGCCATCGGCTTCAAGAAGGCGGACAAAGCCCCGCCTAACATCGCGATGGGAATCATCGGGATTGTGATGCTTGTTATTCCCGCCGTGGTGCTCTTTAGTCTGGATTTCAACACCTTCAGAATCCACTTCCGGTTCATGAAGAGAAATATTCAGCATGGACAGAGAAACCTAGTTGCATTTCACTACGTTCTGTGTACGTGCGTGTACGTGAGCCCGCAGTTTAATAAATTAATAACAAATATACCTGTACATGTTGTGGACCATTAGAAGAGAGTGTAGTACGTGTGTGAAACATTAATCAAAATAGCAGGTGTTGTACATGATGTGGAGTATTATACTCATTAATTCGCTATGTTGCGCTATGTCTTAGCAGTTGAAAGCAATATGTACGTTATGCTAATGTGAGATATTTCAAGTAGTTGTTAGCACTGCATTTTTGACATGTGTGTCTTCGTAAATAATTTTTCAGAGTACACCCACAAAGCTAATCTCCCATAGCTGACTTTCGCCCGACTTCGTGGACTCGCCGAGAAAAGAGTCTGATGGCAGATACGTGGTTTAACCGTTACCGGCAGATGGTGTCGCCGGTCAAATCGATCTGTTGGGGAGTGTATTTAATGTTACATGTGTATATGTATGCTTTGGATAAAGAAATCAAATATCAGAGTAAAATATATATTAGAGTCACTTTGATTGGTTAAACAAATTCCGGTTAATCAAACAAATTCGTAACAATGAAAAGTGGTACGTTAATTTGATTCCAGGCTCTTGTGAGAGTGACAAGCGATGGCGCCACATCATGCAGCCGATGCTAACGTAAAGCTACAGGCTACGCTTAGACCAAGCATAGGACATTAGTGAAATGATAATGTTTCCATTAAAATTAATGATATCGTTCTCTGTTTTCACTTGTTGCACGTTTTATTAGTGTTGGTATTTTTAGTAATCTTTATGCTAGTTTACACCCGTCCACGCAGTGACAAACCAATCCTTCTCCCACAGGTAGAAAAGCACATGGGTGAGCATCAAACTCGTAAGTAGATCATTCTAAATAACCATATCTGGGTTTTTCATACATCGCCAACTGGTAGTTCAGAGGCCACTGGTCCAAGGGGGCAAATGGACATAGACAGAGTCGAGGGGACGTCGGTGCGAGGAAGGAGATACTGACAGGATTCGCCCAAAGTTAGCGTATTAACAAACACTAGCTTACACCCGTCCATGTGACAAAAGGGATTAAACACCTTTGATTTTCAAATAAGCTGCCATTACAACGTTTCGTAGAATTCCTACTAAATGTGTCCTACGATTTTATGTTCTTCAGCATTTCACAGCACATCGGTAACACACATATGTGTGTAATTCTACAAAGCCACATATCTGGTGTAAGGAGGCGAAGGAACATATATGATTGCATTCCATCCATATATGATTGCATTTAAATGCAACTGTTTTAAACAATTAAAATGCAAATGGAAGAGTCTGAATTTATTCAAATACAAATGTTTAAGGTGATTCAACAACAAATGCAATTGCAAGAGTTTGAGTGTTTTTATGACTGCAAAATGCATAAAAGCACATACCAGTTAACATCAACGTTAGTAAATATAGATGCATAAAACAAACGCTTTATTATTAAATAATATTTCAGTAATCATTCCAAAAATATTACACTCAAATGATACGTTAGACCACTACAGTTGACATATATAATTAGGTAAACCTTTGGGTTGAACAGCAGTCTTGGATAAACAATGGATTTATTCAAGTGGGGAGGTTCTTTCCCCCATAACGGGAATGAGTAGGCAGCTGTCCTTTAATTGCCCAATCTCTGTAAATAAACCATGTCAATTCAGAAAGACAATGAGATGAGACCTGAATGGTCTGGCGTATTTGTTTAGTAAGAAATACTGGGCTTTACAGTCTCCAGCAGAAACTTAGCGCTCGGTGGGAAGAAAGAGATGAGTGGTAGAATTGCTCAAATTAAATACAAACAATAGTTTACATATAATGTAATTCGTTGACAAAAAAGTGTTATTTGTATGGTCTCGTATAGTCAATACGGTGAAATTTGGCAGGCTTAGTCATAGTGTTACCATCTGCTTGAGAATGATCAAATTCTGGGTGAAAATAATCCAAGCAAAGCAATAAAATTATTATACGTAATGCATCATTGCTAAGATGATTACATGATAAAAAATAATATTGCTTTAAATTGAGATATATTGTATTGCATCGTTTTCGTTCCTTGTTTGTGGTAATTTAATGTGTTAGTTTTCCTTTCATGTTTAAGTATGTTAATGTACAGTCGTTTCAACCCAAATCGTTAGGCTGGGGGCCGTAGCCGAGTGTTACTACAATCTACACGTTCACCAACATGTGCCCAACGAATTGATGGGCGTTCCACGGTGCCTGTTTACGCTGTCTCGTCTATGTGATTAAACATTTATGATTCATCGCACCACATCAAATAACAGAGAGATTGCTATCAACCGCTGCACAACTAAATGTCGACACGAATGACCGATTTGCAACAGATGAAGGACAATCAATTACAGAATTGGTCCGGGTCGCTAATTGAAACAAAGTGCAGCAGCAGACGGTTCATTAACTGATAGCGACAGGACACGTTGTATTCATTAGTGCGGACTCTTCTAATTAAACAAACAATCGCGGACGTTTCCACTATAAACTACATGTAAGTGAAATGTTGCTTCACAATCAACGAAGTACGTATGAGGGTCATTGCGGGACACGCACTGATAAGATAAGATAAAAAGGTAATCACAATGTTAATCCAACTCAGCTGAGTTGGATTAACATCGTTATACAGTAAGTGAAGTGATTGTTGCTTCACAGTCAACGAAGTCCGTACGCGGGATACAAACTTATTGTGACACTGTCGCGCAATGGTCCTGTATAACATAATAAAATTGAAACTACAATAGCCAGTTAACGTGTTAAAATTTACATTTCATTACTGAACGTATATATATATATATATATATATATATATATATATATATATATATATATATATATATATATATATATATATATATATATATATATATATATATATATATATATATATATATACAATACATACATGTAGAATTTCATAATTACTAAAACAAATAAATATATAAATAATAACCACAACATCACTACAGCGAGTATAACTTAAATTAAGATGAAATAACAATGAAAACAACTCACATTATCGCTCTAACGCGATTCACATATCGCTCGATAACGATTCACCTATCGCTCCAACGCTATTCACATATCGCTCGGAAACGATTCGCCCATCGCCCGAACACTATACACACTCTACCGTTTATGTGTCTGTGGTTTCCTGCCGCTCAAGTCGACCACGCCCTCACACGACGCTCGCCCTCTGCTGCGCACGTCTCTCTGGTTGTCAGTCGCTCCGGCAATGTTCAAACAGTACAAATACTATTTCAGAAGGCGCCTTCTCGCGACGTTCAAATGTACAATTGGAATTTTAATAGTAGTCGCCTTCTCGCGATGTTGAAAACATGCAAATGCAATTTCAGTAGTCGCCTTCTCGCGACATACCACTGACCGCATCTTAATACACTTGTAGTAGTCGCTTTCTCGCGACATACCACTGGCCGCCTCTTACAACACTTGCAGTAGTCGCCTTCTCGCGACATACCATTGGCCGCCTCTTACAACACTTGCAGTAGTCGACTTCTCGCGACATACCATTGGCCGCCTCTTACTACACATGATGTAGTCACCTTCTCACGACATACCACAGGCCGCCTCTTACTACACTTGCAGTAGTCGCCTTCTCGCGACATACCACTGGCCGCCTCTTACTACACTTGCAGTAGTCGCCTTCTCGCGACATACCACTGGCCGCCTCTTGCTACACTTGCAGTAGTCGCCTTCTCGCGACATACCACTGGCCGCCTCTTACTACACTTGCAGTAGTCGCCTTCTCGCGACATACCACTGGCCGCCTCTTACTACATTTGCAGTAGTCGCCTTCTCGCGACATTCCACTGGCCGCCTCTTACTACACTGGCCGCTACTTACAACACTTGCAGTAGTCGCCTTCTCGCGACATACCACTGGCCGCCTCTTACTACACTTGCAGTAGTCGCCTTCTCGCGACATACCACTGGCCTCCTCTTACTACACTTGCAGTAGTCGCCTTCTCGCGACATTCCACTGGCCGCCTCTTACTACACTGGCCGCCACTTAAAACACTTGCAGTAGTCGCCTTCTCGCGACATACCACTGGCCTCCTCTTACTACACTTGCAGTAGTCGCCTTCTCGCGACATACCACTGGCCTCCTCTTACTACACTGGCCGCCACTTACAACACTTGCAGTAGTCGCCTTCTCGCGACATACCACTGGCCTCCTCTTACTACACTTGTAGTAGTCGCCTTCTCGCGACATACCACTGGCCACCTCTTATTACACTTGTAGTAGTCACCTTCTCGCGACATACCACTGGCCACCTCTTACTACACTTGCAGTAGTCGCCTTCTCGCGACATACCACTGGCCTCCTCTTACTACACTGGCCGCCACTTACAACACTTGCAGTAGTCGCCTTCTCGCGACATACCACTGGCCGCCTCTTACTACACTTGCAGTAGTCGCCTTCTCGCGACATACCACTGGCCTCCTCTTACTACACTTGCAGTAGTCGCCTTCTCGCGACATTCCACTGGCCGCCTCTTACTACACTTGCAGTAGTCACCTTCTCGCGACATACCACTGGCCACCTCTTACTACACTTGCAGTAATCGCCTTCTCGCGACATACCACTGGCCGCCTCTTACAACACTTGCAGTAGTCGCCTTCTCGCGACATACCATTGGCCGCCTCTTACTACACATGATGTAGTCACCTTCTCACGACATACCACAGGCCGCCTCTTACTACACTTGCAGTAGTCACCTTCTCGCGACATACCACTGGCCACCTCTTACTACACTTGCAGTAATCGCCTTCTCGCGACATACCACTGGCCGCCTCTTACTACACTTGCAGTAGTCGCCTTCTCGCAACATACCACTGCCCTCCTCTTACTACACTGGCCTCCTCTTACTACACTTGCAGTAGTCACCTTCTCGCGACATACCACTGGCCTCATCTTACTACAATTGCAGTAGTCACCTTCTCGCGACATACCACTGGCCTCCTCTTACTACACTGGCCGCCACTTACAACACTTGCAGTAGTCGCCTTCTCGCGACATACCACTGGCCACCTCTTACTACACTTGCAGTAGTCGCCTTCTCGTGACATACCACTGGCCTCCTCTTACTACACTTGTAGTAGTCACCTTCTCGCGACATACCACTGGCCTCCTCTTACTACACTTGCAGTAGTCGCCTTCTCGCGACATACCACTGGCCTCCTCTTACTACACTTGCAGTAGTCACCTTCTCGCGACATACCACTGGCCACCTCTTACTACACTTGCAGTAGTCGCCTTCTCGCGACATACCACTGGCCTCCTCTTACTACACTGGCCGCCACTTACAACACTTGCAGTAGTCGCCTTCTCGCGACATACCACTGGCCGCCTCTTACTACACTTGCAGTAGTCGCCTTCTCGCGACATACCACTGGCCTCCTCTTACTACACTTGCAGTAGTCGCCTTCTCGCGACATTCTACTGGCCACCTCTTACTACACTTGCAGTAATCGCCTTCTCGCGACATACCACTGGCCACCTCTTACTACACTTGTTGTAGTCGCCTTCTCACGACATACCACTGGCCGCCTCTTACTACACTTGCAGTAGTCACCTTCTCGCGACATACCACAGGCCGCCTCTTACTACACTTGCAGTAGTCGCCTTCTCGCGACATACCACTGGCCGCCTCTTACTACACTTGCAGTAGTCGCCTTCTCGCGACATACCACTGGCCGCCTCTTGCTACACTTGCAGTAGTCGCCTTCTCGCGACATACCACTGGCCGCCTCTTACTACACTTGCAGTAGTCGCCTTCTCGCGACATACCACTGGCCGCCTCTTACTACATTTGCAGTAGTCGCCTTCTCGCGACATTCCACTGGCCGCCTCTTACTACACTGGCCGCTACTTACAACACTTGCAGTAGTCGCCTTCTCGCGACATACCACTGGCCGCCTCTTACTACACTTGCAGTAGTCGCCTTCTCGCGACATACCACTGGCCTCCTCTTACTACACTTGCAGTAGTCGCCTTCTCGCGACATTCCACTGGCCGCCTCTTACTACACTGGCCGCCACTTAAAACACTTGCAGTAGTCGCCTTCTCGCGACATACCACTGGCCTCCTCTTACTACACTTGCAGTAGTCGCCTTCTCGCGACATACCACTGGCCTCCTCTTACTACACTGGCCGCCACTTACAACACTTGCAGTAGTCGCCTTCTCGCGACATACCACTGGCCTCCTCTTACTACACTTGTAGTAGTCGCCTTCTCGCGACATACCACTGGCCACCTCTTATTACACTTGTAGTAGTCACCTTCTCGCGACATACCACTGGCCACCTCTTACTACACTTGCAGTAGTCGCCTTCTCGCGACATACCACTGGCCTCCTCTTACTACACTGGCCGCCACTTACAACACTTGCAGTAGTCGCCTTCTCGCGACATACCACTGGCCGCCTCTTACTACACTTGCAGTAGTCGCCTTCTCGCGACATACCACTGGCCTCCTCTTACTACACTTGCAGTAGTCGCCTTCTCGCGATATTCCACTGGCCGCCTCTTACTACACTTGCAGTAGTCACCTTCTCGCGACATACCACTGGCCACCTCTTACTACACTTGCAGTAATCGCCTTCTCGCGACATACCACTGGCCGCCTCTTACAACACTTGCAGTAGTCGCCTTCTCGCGACATACCATTGGCCGCCTCTTACTACACATGATGTAGTCACCTTCTCACGACATACCACAGGCCGCCTCTTACTACACTTGCAGTAGTCACCTTCTCGCGACATACCACTGGCCACCTCTTACTACACTTGCAGTAATCGCCTTCTCGCGACATACCACTGGCCGCCTCTTACTACACTTGCAGTAGTCGCCTTCTCGCAACATACCACTGCCCTCCTCTTACTACACTGGCCTCCTCTTACTACACTTGCAGTAGTCACCTTCTCGCGACATACCACTGGCCTCATCTTACTACAATTGCAGTAGTCACCTTCTCGCGACATACCACTGGCCTCCTCTTACTACACTGGCCGCCACTTACAACACTTGCAGTAGTCGCCTTCTCGCGACATACCACTGGCCACCTCTTACTACACTTGCAGTAGTCGCATTCTCGTGACATACCACTGGCCTCCTCTTACTACACTTGTAGTAGTCACCTTCTCGCGACATACCACTGGCCTCCTCTTACTACACTTGCAGTAGTCGCCTTCTCGCGACATACCACTGGCCTCCTCTTACTACACTTGCAGTAGTCACCTTCTCGCGACATACCACTGGCCACCTCTTACTACACTTGCAGTAGTCGCCTTCTCGCGACATACCACTGGCCTCCTCTTACTACACTGGCCGCCACTTACAACACTTGCAGTAGTCGCCTTCTCGCGACATACCACTGGCCGCCTCTTACTACACTTGCAGTAGTCGCCTTCTCGCTACATACCACTGGCCTCCTCTTACTACACTTGCAGTAGTCGCCTTCTCGCGACATTCTACTGGCCACCTCTTACTACACTTGCAGTAATCGCCTTCTCGCGACATACCACTGGCCACCTCTTACTACACTTGTAGTAGTCGCCTTCTCACGACATACCACTGGCCGCCTCTTACTACACTTGCAGTAGTCACCTTCTCGCGACATACCACTGGCCACCTCTTACTACACTTGTAGTAGTCGCCTTCTCACGACATACCACTGGCCGCCTCTTACTACACTTGCAGTAGTCGCCTTCTCGCGACATACCACTGGCCACATCTTACTACACTTGTAGTAGTCGCCTTCTCACGACATACCACTGGCCGCCTCTTACTACACTTGCAGTAGTCACCTTCTCGCGACATACCACTGGCCACCTCTTACTACACTTGCAGTAATCGCCTTCTCGCGACATACCACTGGCCTCCTCTTACTACACTGGCCGCCACTTACAACACTTGCAGTAGTCGCCTTCTCGCGACATACCACTGGCCGCCTCTTACTACACTTGCAGTAGTCGCCTTCTCGCGACATACCACTGACCTCCTCTTACTATACTTGCAGTAGTCGCCTTCTCGCGACATTCCACTGGCCGCCTCTTACTACACTTGCAGTAGTCGCCTTCTCGCGACATACCACTAGCCGCCTCTTACTACACTGGCCGCCACTTACAACACTTGCAGTAGTCGCCTTCTCGCGACATACCACTGGCCGCCTCTTACTACACTTGTTGTACTCACCTTCTCGCAACATAACACTGGCCGCCTCTTACTACACTGGCCGCCTCTTACTACACTTGCAGTAGTCGCCTTCTCGTGACATACCACTGGCCGCCTCTTACTACACTTGCAGTAGTCACCTTCTCGCAACATACCACTGGCCGCCTCTTACTACCACTGGCTGCCTCTTACTACACTTGCAGTAGTCGCCTTCTCGTGACATACCACTGGCCGTCTCTTACTACACTGGCCGCCTCTTACAACACTTGCGGTAGCAGCCTTCTCGCGACATACCACTGGCCTCCTCTTAATACACTTGCAGTAGTAGCCTTCTCGCGAAATACCACTGGCCGACCTTGGTTAGATCAGTCCGCAGCGTATATATGGTCCAACAATCAATGATAAGCATTACCGGCCCGTTACCTAAGATAATTCTCATTGCTAGGACTACCGCCTAGCCTGGCTCGAAAATATCTATAGAAAACCTGTTACATGAGATAGTGGGTATCACTACGACTGTAGTGTAAACGTAAAATAAATGTATGATATTCACATTGTCAAACTGATAAGATAAAATAAAAGATAAAGACAATGGTAGTGGCAACTCAGTTGAGTTGGATTCACATCATTGTACAGTCAGTAAAAGAATGCATGTAACAGTCAATAATCATAAAATAAAATAATCATAAAAACTATACCATGATAAGTGGCGCTGCAGATATTATATTATTATATTACATATTGCCAGTTGTGTAAACCCCGTGGCATCAGAGAGTTCCGATACATATTCGTCCGAGTTATTGGTAATGAATACTTATTACTGTGCCTTATATTATAATCTGTATGTCTTTTGTCAGGTAAGTGATGTTTCAGTTTGTGTGAGCCTACTTTCATTTTGTTAAAATATCGCTCACACAGACAGTCCCTCCTTTCTTTCAGTGTATGTAGACTTAAATCATTGACTTCACAGCTTTTGCATCTTAAGATTCTTGTCTATATCATTTCGATATTGTCACATAAGTAATTCTACAAATTGGTATGCAACACACGGCATGCATATTCCAGGATACGTCTCACAACACATACATATGCAGTGACCAGATCACTCTGGCTAATAGATGCGCGTTTTAATTGGTACAACATATATAATATTTTCCCAGCTGTTTTCACAATATTATAAACATGCTTATTCCATGTTAGATCATGAGAAATTGTAATGCCAAGAAGCTTATCAAGGTCTACTTAATCTACATCCGTCCCGTCTTTCTCTATATTCTATATGTTATTTCGAAAATTCCCATCTTGTGCATAACTGATGATCATATCTTTCGATTTTCCTAAATTTATTTTCATATTATTTTGCACCGTCAACCTAGCGACGATGTAAACTGATTCTTGGATTACAGAAATACCTTTTCTATCACATACTTCGAATAACGTACAATCGTCCACATACTTATATAACGGAACAGGTGCTTTTTTAAATCGGTTATGTAAACTTGGAAACATTTGGGTCCAGACAGGGTACCCTGCGGTACTTCCCCATTTGGGCGGCCAGAATGGGAGTATTCATTTCCTATTTTTACCTGTTGCGTGTAATAAAATGTAATGTGTTATAAAACTGTTGCCATCCTTCTTATAATATGCATATCATACAGTTGTAGATTTTCTAGTAACAAATGTATGTTAGATTTTCTAGTAACAAATATATATTCATGCTATATGTATATCACTTCTACAAGAACGTCAGTTGTCGACGTTCTGCCAATTCCACCAAATTGCATAGAGTCTAATTCTCCGTTAATTTTACCATCCACCGGTTTCATTATTATTGACTCAAACACCTTTGCGGAGTTAACGAGATTGGTCTAATGACTTTCTCAAACAACATGGGTGGGTTTATTTTCGGCAACAGTATTATGTTCGCCATCTTCTATTCCTGATGAAATGCGCCTTCGCGCATTGAACTGTTGAAAATAGCAGTTAATGGATGATTCCTTTTTACCTAAGCAGGAATGTTATCAGGCCCTGTGGCATTATTCGCCTTAACTTTCTGTAGCGCTGTGAATGTTGTCATCACACCGATGACATATTGATCTGGTAGGTCCTCGTTTACTGTAAATGTTTAATAATCCTTATTTAAACGAGGTAAATTTTCACTGACAGACACACAAAACTGATTCATTTTACTGGCTAATAATATGTTGTGTTAGATAGACGTTGCATGCCAGAATTGACATTCCCATCTAGTCCCAATAATTTGTTCATATGTTTCCACCAATCATCGGATACTGATGTATTCACTGCTGCAATTTATGCTTGATACAAGTTGTACTTAAGTCTCGAAGCGGTGAACCCTATTTCGTAATATCCTTGCTTGATTCAAATCACCGCTCATGTGAGTTCGCTGTGTTTTGCGAATTAATGTTCTAAACCAGTCCGTTATCCATGGTTTATCAGCCGTATGGCGCGTTACGACTTTGGTGGGAAAATACGTTCCCGTGAGCTTATTAATAACAGTTTGATAATATTAATACTTATTTTCACATAACTGTAACCTAAATAAGGGTTCCCATATAATAACTGACAAAGCCATAGGAAATGTGGCTGTTTCGTTGGGACCCATACTTCTTAAGTTAAACGTGTTATACACCCGGTATCAATTAACCGATTATAACTTGGTTTCAGCAATACCGTATTATGGTCTGATTTCCAAAGGACGTCGATAAGCAACACATGTTCTGGCAGCCTAATATTTACTACAATCTCGGAAACTTTCTCGGGTTGTTTTTACTAAACACAATTTTGAGATCGCTCATACGCCACTGATCATTGTATACAAATATATGCAATCATCGTGTTACCTATTTTATAGTATTTACATCTGCTCGTTTACCACAAACTAGCTGTACATCTTAACAATTGATCCTTCGCGAAAACATTTTTGGAAACACCAATGACTGCCTATAAACGTTCTCCTGTTTATGAGAAGACACTCTTGTTTGTCAATTCAGCTTCTGGAGAAGAAGTCAGCATCTTTGTTCCCGAGGACGAGGAACCTAAGACGGAGGCTGAGAAGACAATGGCGGCCATCGGCTTCAAGAAAGGCGGACAAAGCCCCGCCTAACATCGCGATGGGAGTCATCGGGATTGTGATGCTTGTTATTCCCGCCGTGGTGCTCTTTAGTCTGGATTTCAACACCTTCAGAATCCACTTCCGGTTCATGAAGAGAAATATTCAGCATGGACAGAGAAACCTAGTTGCATTTCACTACGTTCTGTGTACGTGCGTGTACGTGAGCCCGCAGTTTAATAAATTAATAACAAATATACCTGTACATGTTGTGGACCATTAGAAGTGAGTGTAGTACGTGTGTGAAACATTAATCAAAATAGCAGGTGTTGTACATGATGTGGAGTATTATACTCATTAATTCGCTATGTTGCGCTATGTCTTAGCAGTTGAAAGCAATATGTACGTTATGCTAATGCGAGATACTTCATATAGTTGTTAGCACTGCATTTTTGACATGTGTGTCTTCGTAAATAATTTTTCAGAGTGCACCCACAAAGCTAATCTCCCATAGTTGACTTTCGCCCGACTTCGTAGACTCGCCGAGAAAAGAGTCTGATGGCAGATACGTGGTTTAAGCGTTACCGGCAGATGGTGTCGCCGGTCAAATCGATCTGTTGGGGAGTGTATTTAATGTTACATGTGTATATGTATGCTTTGGATAAAGAAATAAAATATCAGAGTAAAATATATATTAGAGTCACTTTGATTGGTTAAACAAATTCCGGTTAATCAAACAAATTCGTAACAATGAAAAGTGGTACGTTAATTTGATTCCAGGCTCTTGTGAGAGTGACAAACGATGGCGCCACATCATGCAGCCGATGCTAACGTAAAGCTAACAAACACTAGCTTACACCCGTCCATGTGACAAAAGGGATTAAACACCTTTGATTTTCAAATAAGCTGCCATTACAACGTTTCGTAGAATTCCTACTAAATGTGTCCTACGATTTTATGTTCTTCAGCATTTCACAGCACATCGGTAACACACATATGTGTGTAATTCTACAAAGCCACATATCTGGTGTAAGGAGGCGAAGGAACATATATGATTGCATTCCATCCATATATGATTGCATTTAAATGCAACTGTTTTAAACAATTAAAATGCAAATGGAAGAGTCTGAATTTATTCAAATACAAATGTTTAAGGTGATTCAACAACAAATGCAATTGCAAGAGTTTGAGTGTTTTTATGACTGCAAAATGCATAAAAGCACATACCAGTTAACATCAACGTTAGTAAATATAGATGCATAAAACAAACGCTTTATTATTAAATAATATTTCAGTAATCATTCCAAAAATATTACACTCAAATGATACGTTAGACCACTACAGTTGACATATATAATTAGGTAAACCTTTGGGTTGAACAGCAGTATTGGATAAACAATGGATTTATTCAAGTGGGGAGGTTCTTTCCCCCATAACGGGAATGGGTAGGCAGCTGTCCTTTAATTGCCCAATCTCTGTAAATAAACCATGTCAATTCAGAAAGACAATGAGATGAGACCTGAATGGTCTGGCGTATTTGTTTAGTAAGAAATACTGGGCTTTACAGTCTCCAGCAGAAACTTAGCGCTCGGTGGGAAGAAAGAGATGAGTGGTAGAATTGCTCAAATTAAATACAAACAATAGTTTACATATAATGTAATTCGTTGACAAAAATGTGTTATTTGTATGGTCTCGTATAGTCAATACGGTGAAATTTGGCAGGCTTAGTCATAGTGTTACCATCTGCTTGAGAATGATCAAATTCTGGGTGAAAATAATCCAAGCAAAGCAATAAAATTATTATACGTAATGCATCATTGCTAAGATGATTACATGATAAAAAATAATATTGCTTTAAATTGAGATATATTGTGAACACCAAAAATATTTGTGATAATTGTGGTCATGGATTTCAAAAGGCTGCCAGGACTTCACTGATTCCATTTCACAGATAAGCTTAGCATAGGTGAGCACACAAACACTTCCAACTGGGATGGGCTGGTCATTCAGGCAGGCAGGAATTGAAGGGCCTTCTACAATAACATGGCCATTGGCAGGGAAATAAGTTGACTGCTAATTATGGCTTTTGCAAATCTGTCTAAAGTAAACATTTGGGGTTGGCAACTTGCAGCCAAGTGGGAAATTTGCGTTAAAGGAATCACATGTTTTGACTCAAATGCAAATGTTTTTTAATCAAATCAAATGCAAAGGTTTTTTAATCAGATGCAAATGTTTTTTGATCAAATGCAAATTTATTTAATCAAATGCAAATGTTTTTATCAAAAGCAAAAGTTTTCGAATCAAATGTAAATCTTTTGATTTAAGTGCAAATGCAGAGCAGGAGAGGACAATACATTTAAATGCAAATGCAAATGCGACATGTTCAAAAGCATTTGTATTTGAACCCAATCCTGGCCACGTTTACGTCATCTGGAGAGTGGCCCACACTCAATTCGGCCACAATTGGGCCACTGCTTCCAACTTTGTCCGACATGTTGAAAAGCATTATAGTAAATAAATCTAAATAACTGTATTTGTGATTTTTTAAATACATCGCCAATTGGTGGGTCAGAGGCCACTGGTGTAAGGGGGCGAAGGAACATAGAAAGAGGCGCGAGGGTGTTGACGCCTTGGAGGGTATACTGCCAGACTGCCCCCAAAGTTAGTATATTAATATATAGCTTACACCAGTCCATGTAGCAAAATGGGTGAACATTTGATTTTCAAATATGCTGCCATTATAACGTTCTTTTCTTAGGATTCCAGCACAAATTTTCCTACGATTTTTTTCAACATTTCACACCACATTTATTCTGTATTAAGAAACCTGCTGTGTGTAATTCACACATCTTTCAGGGAAAAAAACGCATCCATACGGGACAATTCTCAATGTCGATCCAGTCCAGTGAATGGTTTAGAAATGTTGAAACGATGCCGTCAAATAAAAGATTTAATGTAGAAGTAAAGAAAACATTATCTTTGTCAACGCATCCAATGTGAGAATAAACGGGGAAAATCACTAATTGAATTACCACAGAGGTAGTTATTTTCTACCTGTCGGACAAAGTGGGCGAATTGATTGTTGGCCATAGACTATATTTTCGATTCATTCGCCGTTACCCACACTAAGAGACCCAATTATAGTGACGACTGCGCGTTATGAGTGAATTGAGCAATTATTTTTTATCATCGCCAGTGGGAATATCAGAGGCGACTTGTCCAAGGAGGCGACATTATATAGAATGAGGCGAGTGAAAGTCAGCGCCTGGGAAGAGATGCTGCCAGACTGACCCCAAAGTTAGTGTATAGAAATAGAGACAAAGATGGTGGAGTGACGGTCGCGCCATCTGGTGATCGAGAGGCTCACACTCAATGCGGCCACAATTCGGCTATTCAGTTGTTGTTTCCTTCTTTGTCCGCCAAAAAAAATATAGTAAATAAGTCTAAATAACTGCCTTTGTAGTTTTTAATACATCGCCAATGGGTAAATCAGAAGCCACTGTTGCAAGGAGGCGAAGAAACGCGGAAAGAGGCGCGTGGGGCCGGCGCCTGGAAGGAGATGCTTCCAGACCATCCGCGAACATTTGTTTAGCAGGTAGGTTGAGCACCATGGGCCGATGTGAACCAATGGGGTGTTCGGATTTCATCACGTGATACATTATGTAAACATCATATGGGATTCGAAGTAAGAACCAATTACTTGATTATTGGATATACATTAAGTACGTCACGTTACTTTTCAGTTTGTTGAGCCCCAACCCCATTCGCAACACTGTCCAGTTTACCCACCAAAACTACGTTCGTTTTGAGAAAGACACCCCACCCCATCTATTATGCATGCAATTATTTATTTGGAGACTTTTCGCGCGCGCCATTGATGCATGAATTCGATCAAAATGTATCCCCAAAATGGCATAGCAATCAATGCTATCAGTATGATGTCGACAGCTAGACGAGCAAAACACTCTTTTTAATAACGAACGTAACAATCGCTGAAACAGCCCCACCCACACCCTTAAAGCTCTCCTGGATACCCCACCTCGTGAGCGTACTCATACTCTATGGGTGGCCCCTGACACGTTAGTGCCAACTATACAACGCATTTACCTGGGTATATTCTGAGGGGTATACTATGGGGTGCACCATAATATTCTACGGGATATACTCCAGTGCATCCCAAAATACCTCCGGGTTTATTCTTGGAGGGGTTAATTGTTAGACTTTACACCTGTAAGTAATCCGGTGTTGTTTGTGGGAACCCTAATTGTGAAACGTTCTTGACTTGTGGTGAGTTTTAATAGTACGACGCCATTGCTCATTCAGAAGTCCGGGTAAAACCTCTTGCCCAACGCAGTGTTGTGTTTCTTGCAGGCAAGAACAACCAGAAAATATCCTGTAAAATGTATTATTTTGTATCCCATTTCCTTAGAACAATGTCATCGGCGAAAAAAACAACTTAACTGTGCTGCCATCTACTGCAGATATATACTACTACATAATCATGGTTATCTTTGCATTCGTTAGACGGCGTCCTCGTAACCTTGAAGAATCTCTATATTAATACGTTAACTTTGGGGTGGTCTGCGTGTTTTTTTTTAGTGGGTAAGTTGAGCACCATGGATAGATGTAAGCCAAAGCGGTGCTCGGATTTCATCACGTGATGCATACATTATGGAGAATCTTTACACGTGGTGTGGTACGGCAACTTGCGCCAACACGTGCATGTGTTTGCTAACAAGTTTTATGGAAAAGACGGCGTTTGTTTGGCGTTGTTGGGGCGATTAATGATCGACATCAAATACGCGTTTCGCGCATGGCATATAAACACCCATGTGCGTGCGTGCGTGCGTGCGTGCGTGCGTGCGTGCGTGAGTGAGTGCATGCATGCGTGTGTGCGTGCGTGATAATTATTTGTTTAAAATAAATAACCATAGTGACAATGTTCGCATGCACTTAGCTGATAACAGGTTCTCAACAACTGCCAACTTGAAGGCTGGAGACGGACTCTCCGGGATGGCGGATGAAAAAGGAAAACAAACATTTTACAGTAGATCCAGTTTATTTAACTAAGATGCAACTAGACATTTACGTGTTAACTATAAAGATATACAATTATATCTTTGGAATTAAATTATAAAAAAGATCAATGATATCTGGATCAGATTCCAGTTTAAGTTATCAGCACTTGTAAAAGGTTAATTATATGTGGAAGTTATGTTTCCGGTTGTTATACGCATATGAGCTTATACTTTGGATTGTATATACAACATAAACAAAGAAATAAGATCGCACACATGTGAAGTTCTCCTAAGGGTTGTAAAGGTTGCTATATAACCTATAGTCTAACAAAATTACATTTACTCTACTGTATTATTCGCCAAAGTTACGATAGTTGCAGCGAAATATTGCCACCATTTTTTATGATTTAATTTATGCGTCATGACATTGTGACCTTTAGCGGTCAATTATATTAATACAAAACAATGATGCGAAAGTTGTCACTGCGGTTATTTATTTTAAACAAATAATTATCACGCACTCAATCACGCACCCACGCACGCAGGCACGCAGGCACGCACGCACGCATGCACGCACACACACGGATGTTTACATACCTTGCGCAAACGCGTATCTGATGTTGGTCATTAATTGCCCCAACAACGCCAATCAAAAGCCGTCTTTTCGATAAAACTTATTAGTAAACATGCACGTGTTTGGCGCAAGCTGCCGTACCACACCACGTGTAAAGATTCTCCATGATGTATCACGTGATGAAATCCGACCACCGCATTGGTTCACATCCGCCCTTGGTGCTCAACTTACCTGCTCCAAAACAAATCGCTTATGGTCTGGCAGCATCTCCTCCCAGGCGCCGGCACCCACGCTCCTCTTTCTGCGTTCCTTCGCCTCCTTGCAACAGTGACCTTTGATTTACCAATTGGCGATGTATTAAAACACCACAAAGGCAGTTTTTTAGACTTACTTACTATAATTGTTTTCTTCCTGGCGGACAAAGAAGGAAACAATAGCCGAATAGCCGAATTATGGCCGCATTGAGTTTGAGCCTCTCGATCACCAGATGGCGCGACCGTCACTCCACCATCTCTGTCTCTATTTCTAAAGGCTAACTTTGGGTGCAGTCTGGCAGCATCTCTCCCTCCCTCCTCCTCCATCGCCGCTCATCTTCCCATTGGCAATGATAAAATAAACAGATCAATTCACTCATAACGTGCAGTCGCCACTATCATAGGGTATCTTTGTGTAGGTAATGGCAAATGAATAGGAAATGTGGTCTATGGCCAACATTCGCCCACTTTGTCCATTTTTGTTCGATCGGAAGGAAATAACTCTAAATAACTACCTTTGTGGTAATTTAATTAGTGATTTTTCCCCGCATATTCTCACATTGGATGCGTTGGTAAAGAAAATTTTTTCGTGTTAACTTCTACATTAAATATTTTATTTGATGGCATCGTTCCAACATTTCTAAATCATTCACCGGACTGGGGCAAAATTGACATATATCTCGTGTGGGTGCGTTTTTTCTTAAAGTTTTGTGATTTTATCGAGTTACACACAGCATGTTTCTTAACAGAGGATAAATGTTGTGTGAAGAAAATCGTAGGAAAATTTGTGCTGGAATCCTAAGAAACGAACGTTGTAATGGCAGCGTATTTAAAAATCAAATGTTCACCCATTTTGGACGGATACAAGCTATATATTAATACATTAACTTGCGGGGCAGTCTGGCAGTATACCCTCCAAGACGTCGAAACACACGCGCCTCTTTCTATGTCCCTTCGCCTCCTTGCACCAGTGGCCTCTGACCCAGAAAGTGGTGATGTATTAAAAAAACACAAAGGCAGTTATTAAATTGATTTACTATAATACCGTTTTATCTCTCTGACAAAAACGCAAACAGTGGCCTAATTGTGGCCAAATTGAGTGTGAGCCACTCTCCAGATGACGTAACCGTGGCCAGGCTCGCGTTCAAATGCAAATGCATTAGAAAATGTCGCATTTGCATTTGCATTTAAATGCAGTGTTGTCTCCTGCTCCGCATTTGCACTTGCATTTTTATTTGAACCAAACATTTGCCTTTGAATCGAATACATTTGTATTTGATAAAAACAATTTGCATTTGATAAACCACTTTTGTGTTTGAACCAAACCATGCGATGCCTTTAATGCAAATTTCTCACTTGGCTGCAAGTTACCAGCTCCAAATGTTTATTTTGGACATATTTGCAGAAACCATAATTAGCAGTCAACTTATCTCCCTACTAATGGGCATGTTATTGTAGAAGACCCTTCAATTCCTGCCTGCCTGAATGACCAGCCCACCCCAGTTGGTAGTGTTTGTGTGCTCACCTATGCTAAGCTTATCTATGAAATGCAATCAGTGAAGTTCAGGCAGCCTTTTGAAATCCATGACCACAGTTATCACAAATTTGGTATTCACAATCTATCTCAATTTAAAACAATATTATTTTTTATCATGTAATCATCTTAGCAATGACGTTTAATAATTTGGATTGCTTTGCTTGGATTATTCTTACCCAAATCAAGCAGATGGTAACACTAATACTAAGCCTGCCAAATTTCACCGTAGTGACCATAATCACTATATACCATAATACACCATACAATTAACACAGTTTTGTCAATGAATGGCATTATATATTAACTATTGTTTGTATTTCATTTGAGTAATTCTGTCACTATTCTCTTTCTTCCCACCAAGTTTCTGCTACAGACAGTAAAGCCCAAGTATTTCTTATTAAGCAAATACGCCAGACCATTTAGGTCTTATCTCATTGTCTTTCTGAATGGACACGGTTCATTTACAGAGATTGGGCGATTAAAGGGTAGCTGCCTGCTTATTCCCTTTATGGGGAAAGAAACTTCCCCACTTGAATATATCCATTGTTTATCCAAGGCTAGTAGTCAACCCAAAGGTTTACCTAATTAAATATGTCACATGTAGTGCTCTTACATGTCCTTTGATTATAATATCTTTTGATTGATTACTGAAAATATTTAGTAATAAAGCATCTATTTTAAGTAACAATATATAATAACGTTGATGTAAGCGGGTTTGTACTTTTTTTGCATTTTTCAGTCATAACAAAACACTTGCATTTGCATTTGAATTATTTCAGACACTTGCATTTGCATTCGAAACATCTCAAACACTTGCAATTGCATTTAAGTGTGCTGGCTCGCACTTGAACACAAGCCTGACCTTGACCCATTTAAGTGTGCTGGCTCGCACTTGAACACAAGCCTGACCTTGACCCATTTAAGTGTGCTGGCTCGCACTTGAACACAAGCCTGACCTTGACCCATCTTTATATTAATGCACTGATTTTGTGTGCAGTCTGGCAGAATTTCCTCCCGTGCACCGACATCCACTCGCCCCTGTCTATGTTCCTTCGCCTCCTTACACCAGATATGTGACTTTATCGTAGGATACATTTTGTAGGAATTCTACGAAACGTTGTAATGGCAGCCTATTGTAAAATCAAATGTGGTTTCACCCTTTTTGCTACATGGACGGGTGTAAGCAAGTGTTTGTTAATACGCTAACTTTGGGCGAATCCTGTCAGTATCCTTCCTCGCACCGACGTCCCTTCAGCACGTCCCCTCGCCTCTGTCTATGTCCATTCGCCCCCTTGGACCAGTGGCCTCTGAACTACCAATTGGCGATGTAAAAAAACCCAAAGGTAGTTATTTAGAGTGATCTACTTACGAGTTTGCTGCTCACCCCATGTGCTTTTCTACTTGTGGGAGAAGGATTGGTTTGTCACTGCGTGGACGGGTGTAAACTAGTATAAAGAATACTAAAAATACCAACACTAATAAAACGTGCAACAAGTGAAAACAGAGAACGATATCATTAATTTTAATGGAAACATTATCATTTCACTAATGTCCTATGCTTGGCATAAGCGTAGCCTGTAGCTTTACGTTAGCATCGGCTGCATGATGTGGCGCCATCGCTTGTCACTCTCACAAGAGCCTGGAATCAAATTAACGTACCACTTTTCATTGTTACGAATTTGTTTGATTAACCGGAATTTGTTTAACCAATCAAAGTGACTCTCATATATTTTACTCTGATATTTGATTTCTTTATCCAAAGCATACATATACACATGTAACATTAAATACACTCCCCAACAGATCGATTTGACCGGCGACACCATCTGCCGGTAACGGTTAAACCACGTATCTGCCATCAGACTCTTTTCTCGGCGAGTCCACGAAGTCGGGCGAAAGTCAGCTATGGGAGATTAGCTTTGTGGGTGCACTCTGAAAAAATATTTACGAAGACACACATGTCAAAAATGTAGTGCTAACAACTACATGAAATATCTCACATTAGCATAACGTACATATTGCTTTCAACTGCTAAGACATAGCGCAACATAGAGAATTAATGAGTATAATACTCCACATCATGTACAACACCTGCTATTTTAATTAATGTTTCACACACGTACTACACTCACTTCTAATGGTCCACAACATGTACAGGTATATTTGTTATTGATTAATTAAACTGCGGGCTCACGTACACGCACGTACATAGAGCGTAATGAAATGCGACGCGAATATAATTCACGTGCAGTTCCGCAAAGATATTTTGCCATTTTATGACATCGGCTCAACTTTTGTGTTCCTCTGAACTAGGTTTCTGTATCCATGCTGAATATTTCTCTTCATGAACCGGAAGTGCTTTCTCAAGGTGGTGAAATCCAGACTAAAGAGCACCACGGCGGGAATAACAAGCATCACAATCCCGATGACTCCCATCGCGATGTTAGGCGGGGCTTTGTCCGCCTTCTTGAAGCCGATGGCTGCCATTATCTTCTCAGCCTCCGTCTTAGGTTCCTCGTCCTTGGGAACAAAGATGCTGACTTCTTCTCCAGAGTCTGAATTGACAAACAAGAATGTCTTCTCATAAACAGGAGAACGTATATAGACAGTCATTGGTGTTACCAACCGTGTTTTCGCGAAGGATCAATTGTTAAGATGTACAGCTAGTTTGTGGTAAACGAGCAGATGTAAATACCATAAAACAGTTAACACGATGATTGCATGAGTAATATTTTTACACATCTCATAGTCAGTTTACCCTTTTCTTCTCGTGACGTTTCCATTGCTATTAGCAATCTTCTTCAGACGACTACCGCTAGATGGCGAGACGGTAGTCAATCTACGCTGACGTTACTTACCGCTACCTGGGTGGTCCTTCAGGAGATCGTGTGAAAGAGTCGGAATCGGCCCTCATGTCGATTCATACTGTCTTTGGTTTTCCTTATCCATATCGCGTCTTTGATGCCTCTTGTCCTTCGGTCCGATTCTCTCTTTACAAATATGGCCCCCCTCTCAGTCTAATATGTGATTTTGTTGAGTCATGTAATCTGTGGTCGCTGATTTATGCATCTCTTATACCGATGCTTCGGGTGTAGGGTCTGCTAGCCGATGCTTTCTCAGCGCCTTCTTCGTGTTCTTTTTAATGCGGGTTCCTAGGGTACGTTTCGTTTCAGCGATGTATGTGGCATTACATTTCCTTTGTCCTTTGGTCTTACCATTGACATCTTGATGGTGTTGTGAGGCTTCACTGCTGTGTTCACCTTGTATTTATTCATGATCCGTGATGTGGTTTCGGATAACCCTTGGACATATGGTAGTACCACCATGCCTTTGTTCTTGTCTTTTTCCATTGGCTTTTTCCTGATGTTATCTTCCTTCTTTGTTTTCATAATTGTATGCACTGTTGATATGGTCCATTGTAGATACCCGCATCTCGGTAGAGCTGCCTTGGTGTGTTCTCTTTCTTTCCGTTTATCTTCCTCTTCTGTCACCAGTGTTTCGCATATGTCTAGTAAAGTACGGATCACTCCCATCTTCTGGTGTAATGGATGGTGTGAGGAGAAGTGTAGGTATATTGGTCTGTAATCTTTCGGAAGATTAGTAGTTTCATCTCTCCCGATTCCTTCCTCTCTAGTACAATGTCCCAAAATGGTATTGTTCCTTCTGCTTCTTTTTGTTTGTCTCGTCCATTCTGTTTAGACGGTCGGTCAGTTGCTGTGTCATCCATGTTTTTATCACTTCTAGTATGTCATCTACATAACGTTTCCACATCCTAGGTCGGCAGCTGATCGGGGCTGTGGCAATAGCCTCTTGTTCCAGATGTTCCATGAAGAGGTTGGCGACGATGATTGACACTGGGCTACCCGTGACTGTGCCAAATTTATGTTGGTGTATCGTGTTTCTGAATGTGAAGTAAGTTGTGTTCAGAACAAAGTCCAATAGTGCCATGATGTCTTCTATTTCCAATCTCGTCCTGTCTGTTAAGGTGGTGTCTTTCTGTAGTCTGGTCTTGATTATCTTCATAGTCTTAGGTGTAGGCGTGTTAGTGAAGAGAGACACAACAACTTGGGAAGTGAAAATGTCATCTTCATGTAGGGTCATTGATTACAGTTCAACTGCCAGGTGTCTTGAGTTTTTGACATGGTGTTGCGTCAGTCCTGCCATAGGACCGAGAAGATCTGCTAGGATTCGTGACACGCTGTAAGCTATTGATCCAGTATAGTCCACTATCGGCTGTTTTTCTTTTTTTTGTGGATTTTCGGTGTGCAGTACAGCCTAGGGATGGCTTCTGCTGAGGGATAGAGATGGAAGTACTGTTGTTCTATTATTTTCCCTTCTCGCTTTAGTCTGATGAGGATGGCAATAGCTTCTTGTTCCAGATGTTCCATGAAGAGGTTGGCGACGATGGGGGACACTGGGCTACCCAAGAGGTTGGCGACGTTGGATTTGGGAGGCTTCGCTGATTTCAAAGTCCCTTTCATATCTGCTGGTAAGTTTTCTGCTTCTGTTTGTGGCAGCGTGGAGCAAGACTGTTCAGTGGCTTCTATATATTGCTCTATTGGGATTTTTTCATTGTTATATCATAATTTAGTCCTTTCGCCAGAACCTTCGTTTCTGCATTCTTCAGTTCATATTGCGAGATATTGACTACCCACTTCTTAAGTTGTTCATCTGATAGATCAGTGGTATTCTCTGCGTCTTTTGTTTGTTGTTTCCAACATTCCAGCTTTTGTTGATGTCGCCATTTTGTGTTCTTGTACACCATCTCGTGTGTTCGCACCAGGTGTGACACAATGCTGTCTTTGATGTTTCTAGGCTACTGCATAAACAATTCGTCTTTAGTGTAGTCTTTCTATTTTCTGTAACTATCCCATTTTTTTTAATTACTCAGATCCTTTTTGGCCTTTCTATGATGCAATTGGCTCGATTCGTGTTGATATGGCATTTGACTACCGTGTCGCCATCGAGCGGTAGTCGTCTGTCACGAGAAAAAAGGCAAACTGACTGTGAAATTAATAAAAATATTACTCATTTGAACCATCCAGTGTGATGAACATCTTCACTCATCTACGATGATTGCATATATTTGCATACAATGATCAGTGGCATACGAGCGATCTCAAGATTGTGTTTGATAAAAACATCCAGAGAAAGTTTCCCAGGTTGTAGTAAGTGTTAGGCTGCCAAAACATTCTTTGCTTATCGACGTCCTTGTGGGCGATCTGGGTGAACATGTGTAATTATTTTGAGTTGTCACCACAATATTTTCCAGTGTTTAAATAATTTCAAATTTGTATTGACTTTAACCATCCCCGGCACCTCGGCTCCTATTTCTAAGACAATCAAACTGTTGGTTTAAGATGCAATGTTATATTTCCATGGTTGGTTTTTACTAATCTCCCACGGTCTGTGTCTAACTCTGCCTACCTTCACAGACAGGGTCGACGCCAATCCATCGGCCCCCTGGTCCACATTCCTTAGACAGCTGTCCCGACACGAACTTGTACCGGGGTAGACAGCGATAGATGATTCTTCTCTGCCGTAGAGACTTCTTGTCTTCGCTCCAAGTCGTGTTGACGACATACGGAGGCCGCGGGCACTCCACTTCTGCATCACGAATACGTAAGAATGGTGTCACTTCCGTTGTGAAACGGAGACAATTAAGGGTTGTTCCCAACCGATGATTGGAATAACCGTAATAACACTACTCAGGTTATTGCTAATACGACTGATACATACTATGTATTGTTGTGGAACTAAAACTGCGCTAATTTATGCTCTGATCAAATATTTTGGAAATAGCAAAATGGTGCAACTCACTATAAAACGATATGAATCATGAACTTATTTGGTGACATAATAATAGTATTAATAAGTTGACAGGTCAAACAATACAAAATGGGCAATAGTGTGTTGTGTTTTATATACATCGTGTTAACACAAACGTAGTGCCTGTAGGGCAAGACGGTCCCCTGTGTTATCCCACACATGGTCATAATGTATAATATGTATTACACATGACCAATTATGTATAATACATTTAATAGGTTATGAACGGTGTATAATTTACGTTCTGCTAGCCTATAGACAGTCATTATGATCGGATGTTACTAAGCCAATATGATATTACGTATGGATTGCAAGGTGTATAATATTATATCTTAAATGCAATTTAAAATTAACAATTACAATAGCCTAATATATTGCTATCATACTATTTCCATGTATACATTTTATGTTTAAGTTTAGGCAGTAATTCGTTCACATAAGCGAAAGCCACGTGGGAGCGATTGACCATCTTGCCCTATGCAGAGGGTCGTCTTGCCCCAGGGATGGGGCAAGATGTGTTTTTTCTTACTTTTGGGTAACAAACACACACAATCACACACATGCACAAACACACACACACACACACACACACACACACACACACACACACACACACACACACACACACACACACACACACACACACACACACACACACACAACACACACACACACACACACACACACACACACACACACACACACACACACACACACACATATATATATATATATATATATATATATATATATGTTTACAATATGAGCACATCAAATACATGTTAACATAGCTTACTGGTGTATCATTTCAAAGTTTTCCTTAGGGGGACCGACCTGCCCCATGTTACCTTACCTTAGTTATCACCAGTCTAGTCCTAATATTTCCATAGTTGCAACTAAGCTAAAGCTACTACTAATAATAACAATTACTGCATTTTTTTACAATATAACTACAGCGTAATAAACTGAAGGAATTACAAACTACTATAATTACAGTAATGTTGATACTTAAATTGCCCAAAACACACGATCGTTGGCCCATTGGTATGTTAGTTGTCGTTACGATGGCATTAACGCTGTTTTAATTACAATACGGCTTGCACACAAACCAATGCAATTCTGTTTGACGTATACAGTGATACCAGAAATCGAACATGAACACAGTACATTGAAATGAAGGTAACCAATAACATTAGCTGGAGAAGGTAAGATGCAAGAAGCAGTGACTTTCCTCTAATCATGATGAAGGCTATCGACAGTAGCCGAAAGGTTGATTAAGTAAATTGTAATAGTTATGATTAGAAGAAAATAAGTAAATCTCATGTAAACAGGACAACAATAATCTCCAGACTCACTCTCGCATGTAGGCGTTGTCCCACTCCAAACTCCGTTGGCCTGGCACGTGAGCTCCTCGTCTCCAGAGGTAATGGAGTATCCCTTGTGACACGTGTACAGCACACGTGACTTGTACGTCAGCGACTTGACGTTGTAAGTCGCCATGGTTGGTAATTCCGGTGTCGGGCAGGTAATTTCTGTAACGCAAGAATGACGACATGACATCGTAATGACGTATGTCATAATAATTGTAAATTGTAACCCAATGATCGTATATGAGCAATGGACCTCAGGTGAAAGTGCGTTCGAGCGCGTGTCGAAAGTAAGCATTTGTGTGCACGTAGATATTGCACGCATACGCCACCGTGTGTAATCTCTCCATGTGCTTTTATGTTATCAGTAGATTATCGATATAAGTAACATGTCGGGACTTGGTCAAACTGTTCCATATATCTGATGTTCTTTTTTCCATGGGTACAAAAACAGTACAGACCAGGACAAGTATTTCAAAGTTATTCCTTTTAATGTTCCTTAATTGGAGTCCTTGTAGCGAGAGGTTACTGTGTTTACAGCAAATGCTTTATTGCTGTTTCTGTGTCGACGACAACGAATTCCATTATCAATCTTCTTCTGATATATTATGTTGTAGCATCTCAGTGGGGATAGTAAGGCCACCAAATCATTGTGGCCACACTTCAGTTAATATGATATGCACATGCTGGAAACGAGAGCGATGTATTGTGTTGGTTTTACCTGTGCAGACAATCTCGTCGCCCTCCCAGACACCACGCTTGCTGCAGACGAGTGCTACATGTGGATGCTCAGTATAGTAGCCGGAGTCACAAGTGTAGGTGGCGCGGTCCAGATACCTCGTCCCTGGCTCTTCGTTCCTGGCGTGGGCCACACTCGGAGGCTGACCACAGTTCACCTCTGTAACACGACATATACGTCAAGACACTGCAGTAAGCTCACTTTCCAAACAGAGCCTTCGTCTGCGGCATAATTGCGTACGTGTTGAGACATTACAGAATATCGACTTGAATCTCTGGCTTTTGAAGAACAGGCGTTGAAGAACGTAACATATAATATTTCCTTCAGATATTAATTTCACGTGTGTGTGTGTGTGTGTGTGTGTGTGTGTGTGCGTGTGTGTGTGTGTGCACGCGCATGTAAGTGCGTGTGAATGCGTGCGTGCGTGCGTGTATAAGTGTGTATGTGCTGTGACAAGTGTGTATTGTCAGTATAATATGTTTATACGTTGTTGGCTAGTTGTTCTCCTATAAATCTGTTAACATGCCTTATGAATATTCAATAATATCTCCACACAAATAAATCAAGTTCCAGATGAAACGTAGGCAACGTTGCAGTTGGATTATCTTGAGTACAACTGTCCGTACTTCAAGTGTAAGAGACGGAGAAGGCGCCGGGTGGTGTTACTCACTGGTGCACGTTGGTTGCTCACAGCTCCAGTTTCCCGTGACGAGACAGTCACACATGTTGCTACCTGTCGATATGTTGTAGCCGGCCACACAGGAGTAAGTGACCCGAGCCCCGACCACGACACCCGCGACGAATGGCACAACCTTGGAATCACTGCCGACTTGGATACTGGGACAGGTGATTTCTGAAAGTAACATTTATAGAAATTCATAGTATGGGATTTTTACTGCAGGAACACGCGTAAGTAACTATAAAATGGAATCTGTTAGGCCGTTTCTTCAAGTAAATTATAACTAGTTGATTGATTATATTGGCAAAGTATATTAGAAACGCTTAATTGCAATTCTGAAAACAAGTTGTAATTTATCTAGCAAATAAATGCCTAAGTGCCTAAACGTAGGTCGCACGATCAGATTGTTGGACCTGTAGAAAGGCCTACGTACCCTCAAACACTGGCTGCTCCCCATCCCAGTGTTCGTCCTCGCCACAGGTCCGCACCAAGTCGCCGCTGACGTGGCGATAGCGGTCCGCAGGTTGGTACGTTACTTTGGATCCGACCGTCAGACTGCCGACAGAACGCACGCCGCCCACTATGTTTGTGGGTGCCTTGCATGTGGTTTCTGCAATTCGTATACGTTTTATATTGTTGATATGATTTCTTAAGGCAATTACGTGCACGCACGCGCGCACGCACGCACACTCAAGCGCGCGCACGCACACACGCACGCACGCACGCACATGCACACGATGCAAGTATTGCACTTAAATCATATCTAAACATAACATGCCTTTTAGATTAATTTATATCACGAATAACCATGATATATACCTCATCCGTACATAATTTGCAACACTGAAGTGTATTAAAATAGGTTATGTAATTTAAAAAAATACTAGAAATACAGGCTGTGTATCGTATTATAAGTTAACGTATGGGCCGGTTGTATAATATTGTCATAATAAATGTAATTGCTACTTACACTTATGATTAGAACGTGTGTATTGTTGTTATATGGTGCACTACCATGCTATTCAAAATGGAATATATAAGGTGTAAAATCAAAAGGAATAAAAATAAAACTTTTCAACAAAATACGAAACACAAACTAACTTTGTTGGGGCAAATCATAAGACAGGAAGGAATACAAGGGGAAACATTGGAGGGAAGGAGATGGGGTGAACGAGGAAGGGAAAGGCCAAGAGCCACACGACAGACAACATCAAGGCGTGGATGGGAAATAGGAAGATTTGATAAGAACGGCATTAGACAGACATTAGTGGCGATCAATGACAGCTGACATTCCCATGAGGGGATGACACCACACGATGATGACGTCAAATATAACTCCAGTTATTGAACACAGTTAGTGCATGCATGCATTGTGACGTACGCGCACACACGAGAGGTGTCCCGGACCACACGCCCTCTGCCAGACACGTCATCGCTAGGCTGCCGCTCTCTCTGTGGTGGCCAGGCAGACATTCCAAGGCAACAGCGTCCTCGTAGTGGGCGCCTGTCTGGTCTGTCACCCGACTTCCCACGCCTGTAACGTCGCCGCACTTGATGCCTGTAGAGAGGAATGACATTTCCGTTACGAGAAACCCAAAATTACTCAGCGCACGTTTATCCAAAACGCCCATCACACCAGTGACGCCACTCACCATATCACCACTGCCACAACTTATATTTCATGTGCGGATTCTGCACATGTTCATTTCATTTGGTAATTTCCTGATTTGTTTTAAGACATCGCTCTATTCCAAATTGCATGCAATGGTGGATAATGTTTGCATCGAAAATGTGTCTAGAAATACAATAATATTCGGTTTTGTTTGAAACTATGTTCCGTCGGCCTGAACTCCGCCGTGTGAGCCAAAATAAAAAGGGTCGTGTGCTTGTAATTATATCCAAATATAGAACATTGTTTAACTACCAGGAATTTGTTATTTTATTACAGATTCGTGACGCCCGGTGTCAAGTTAAATAATTAGAAGGACGGAAATTCTTCTGCAGGAGACGATATAATGAAAGGATTACACGCACACAGTGTGCTGCGGCAAGGAGGCTGCATGACGGGTATCCCCACATTACGGACATTTTCTGACTAAAATGAAGGTCTGCAGGATACCACCGCATGCATTATGTAGGAAAACATGGGAAAGCTTTAAGGCAAAGAATTTAGTTGTGGCTAAAACATGGCATGGATGAAAGAGTTTATTTGAAAAATAAGGAAAAGCTTTGATCAAACTGGCAAGAAAGGATATCTCCTTCACACAGCAGGAAACCTGGCACCTCTGACTGGACCCAGACATACACTTATTGTGAAGGCGTTGCATCAACTAGTCTCCATCACTCACGTGTACAGTTGAGAGACACCCGTGTCCAGTCTCCATCGACCAAGCATTCGGACTTGACCTCATTACTCTCGTAGCCGACGTCACAACGGTAGTGGACAACACATCCACGACTGACACAGCTGTCTGTCACCCTGGCGTATTTCACCGGTGGTGGTGTCCCACACGTCACTTCTGGAGACACCAAATAAACACTGTAGTCGGCGATACTCACAAGGCGCGCGCCAATTTCAATCAACAATATCTGTTGTAAGTGAGCAAGGAAGCCATTGGCTGCTCGAGAGCCGACAAGTGAGCAAGGAAGCCATTGGCTGCTCGAGAGCCGACAAATGTTTCACCCGTCCTTCTTTTTATTTTAAGCATATTCGTACATTAACACACAATGGCGAATTAAAGGGGCATTGGGTCACGTTTTTGGTTTAAATGTTTGATTTTTCGTATTTGTTGCGCCCCTACACGGGAGCATGGTAAACTAGTGGGTGATTAGGCTTATCTCCCCTTTTGGCCTCCCCT
>OY759264.1:54845681-54855681 GCA_963662155.1 Lamellibrachia columna
AACCCCTTAACTAAGGGAAACGACTCCAGTGGACTAAAAACGGAATTAATACCTGTGTGCATTTAGCGGTGCGACTATGGAACTACAATATGAAATGTAATGTTTAATATATCGTACTTTCACACGTGACCACGTTACTCCATTCGCCGTTTTCTGTACACGTGTGTACACCGTTACTTCCATTCAGTCTGTAGCCATGGTCACACGTCACCTGACACGTTTCATTGTAGTGCTTTTGGCCAGACACACAAGTTCGGTCCGTGTATATCTCGCCTTCCCCTTTTCTGATGGTTTCACAGGTGACAACTGAAATATATATTGCATTGTAAAGTATGCACGAAATGTTGTATTGAGCCTTTCACATATATGTCAGTATAATTGAATCGAGTGTTTCACTTGTACATATACTAATTGAAACATCTGTCGTGTATTTACTGAAGCAATACAAAATGTTGAAATATTATTTTAAAACAATCCACCTTCACACGTGACCTTGTGTTTAACCATTGACAATACTATGTTCAAGGTTCAATTTAAGTTGTTTAACCCGTAGCTCCACAGGTAACACAATGACCAGACAAAACTCGGTTGAACCAATGTGGGTCCTGGCTGGTGCATCTCCAATTAACCGGATTATTTTGTTTTGTGTACACTGTAGCCTAGATTTGTATTTCTTGGTTAGACTGGAGAACCATGTCGAGCTTGCTTAGTCAAAATGACATTTTATTAGGACCGAAGTAAGAAGTTGTTTAGCTTTCAAATTGACATTTCTTGTGTGTCTATACATGAACTTTAACTTGGCATTTGACTTACGAATTATTTGTTCAGCTACCCCTCCATTAAGAAATTGATATAGTTCAACACCTACGTAATAAACACTCGTGGAACATGTCAGTGTGTTGCCAGCACATTGTAGCTGAATCGATTTACAAATGTGAAGTATTCTCTTTGAATCGAAAAGTATTGACTCTGTTTTCTCTAGACGGAGAGACATTTTGTTGTCACTCAGCCGTTCTCTGATTGATTCAAGTTCCGAAGAAAGTCTGTGTTGAATTTGTTGGGCATTATTGCCCGATACCACGAGGGACGAGTCGTTAGCGTACAACATAATTTAGCAGTATCGTTAATATATATAAGAAAAAGTATCGTTCCGAGAAATGACCCTTGTGGCACACCACATGTAACAGTCCCTGGTTTCGAAATTGTGCCATCAATTTCAACCGATTGCTGACGCTCGTACAAATATGACTAAAACCATTCTATGGCAGAGTTCTGAAGTCCTAGAACTTCTACTAAAAAATACCTTTTGTTTAGACATTTTACAATGCCATGCATTTGTTGATTTTATCACATTTCTTTGACATATTCAACTTAATGAGTGTGGTTCTTCATCGTGCATATTTACTGTGCAATAGCATCCACACCATATACTTCATCGTAAAAATTATCGATATTATTATGAAAATGATTACAACCCCTTAACCAATTGAAACGACTCCAGTGGACTAAAAACGGAAATAATGCCTGGGTGCATTTAGCGGCATTTATGGAACTACAATATGAAATGTAATGTCTAATATATCGTACTTTCACACGTGACCACGTTACTCCATTTGCCGTTTTCTGTACACGTGTGTACACCGTTACTTCCGTTCAGTCTGTAGCCATGGTCACACGTCACCTGACACGTTTCATTGTAGTGCTTTTGGCCAGACACACAAGTTTGGTCCGTGTATATCTCGCCTTCCCCTTTTCTGATGGTTTCACACGTGACAACTGAAATATATATTGCATTGTAAAGTATGCACGAAATGTTCTATTGAGCTTTTTCACATATATGTCAGTTTAATATGAATCGAGTGTTTCACTTGTACATATACTAACTGAAACATATGTCGTGTATTTACTGACGCAATACAAAATGTTGAAATATTATTTTAAAATAAACCACCTTCACAGGTGACCGTGGTATTCCATTACAAATACTCCCTTGGGTTTAAGAAGTCAAATAATGTCATGCATGTTTGCTTTATTAACTGTGTTTTACCATTGACAATAACATGTTCAAGGTTCAATTTAAGTTGTTTAACCCGTAGCTCCACAGGTAACACAATGACCAGTCAAACCTCGGTTGAACCAATGTGGGTCCTGGTTGGTGCATCTCGAATTAACCGGATTATCTTGTTTTGTGTACACTGTAGCCTAGATTTGTATTTCTTGGTTAGACTGGAGAACCATGTCGAGCTTGCATAATCATAATGACATTTTATTAGGACCGAAGTAAGAAGTTGTTTAGCTTTCAAATTGACATTTCTTGTGTGTCTATACATGAACTTTAACTTTGCATTTGACTATATAAGAAAAAGTATTGTTCCGCTAAATGTTCCTTGTGGCACACCACATGCAACAGTCCCTGGTTTCGAAATGGTGCCATCAATTTCTACCGATTGCTGACGCTCGTACAAATATGACTGAACCCATTCTATTGCAGAGTTATGAAGTCCTAGTGCTTCCACTAAAAAAATACCTGTTGTTTAGACATTTTACAATGCCATGCATTTGTTGATTTTATTACATGTCTTTGACATATTCAACTTAATGAGCGTGGTTTTTGATTGTGCATATTTACTGTGCAATAGCATCCACACCATATACTTCATCATAAAAATTATCGTTATTATTATGAAAATGATTACAACCCCTTAACTAAGGGAAACGCTTCCAGTGGACTATAAACGGAAATAATGCCTGTGTGCATTTAGCAGCATTTATGGAACTACAATATGAAATGTAATGTTTAATATATCGTACTTTCACACATGACCACGTTACTCCATTCGCCGTTTTCTGTACACTTGTGTACACCGTTACTTCCGTTCAGTCTGTAACCATGGTCACACGACACCTGACACGTTTCATTGAAGTGCTTTTGGCCAGACACACAAGTTTGGTCCGTGTATATCTCGCCTTCCCCTTTTCTGATGGTATCACAAGTGACCACTGAAATATATATTGCATTGTAAATTATGCATGAAATGTTGTATTGAGCCTTTCACATATATGTCAGTTTAATTGAATCGAGTGTTTCACTTGTACATATACTAACTGAAACATCTGTCTTGTATTTACTAACGCAATGGAAATTGTTGAAATATTATTTAAACAGAAACCACCTTCACACATGAGAGTGGTATTCCATAACAAATACTCCCTTGGGTTTAGACATCAAATAATGTCAAGCATGTTTGCTTTATTAACTGTGTTTTACCATTGACAATAATAGGTTGAAGGTTCACTTTAAGTTGTTTAACCCGTAGCTCCACAGGTAACACAATGACCAGTCAAACCTCGGTTGAACCAATGTGGGTCCTGACCGGTGCATCTCAAATTAACAGGATTATCTTATTTTGTGTACACTGCAGCATATATTTGTATTTCTTGGTTAGACTGGAGAATGACGCAATACAAAATGTTGAAATATTATTTTAATATAAGCCACCTTCACACGTGACCGTGGTAATCCAGCACAAATACCCGTTTGGGTTTAGTCGTCAAATAATGTCATGATGTTTGCCTTGTTAACTACCCTTTGTGCTTTGTGCACATTATTTTGTAGTATATAACAGTTTTGATACATATTACTCCTAAAGATATTTCCCCATAACATAGCAATTATTACCAAATATGCTAATTCATAGATAATTATTTCTTTGAACATTATTCTGAAATATCATTTTACATGTCGTACGTTTACACTTGACCGTATTATTCCAATCGCCGTCTTCTGTACACATATGTACACCATCACTTCCGGTCAGTCTGTAGCCATGGTTACACGTCACCTCACACGTGTCCATGTATAACTTCGTACCTGAGGTACACGTTAGGTCCGTGTATCTCTCACCTTCGCCGCACGTGATGGGGCCGCACCTGATCGCTGAAATATATAATAAAAATCAACAAATAAATAAATAATAAAAATAAATACATTATATATATATATATATATATATTTATATATATTATATATATATATATATATATATATATATATATATATATATATATATATTTATATATATATATATATATATATATATATATATATATATATTTATATATTATATATATATATTATATATATATATATATTTATATATATATATATATATTTATATATATATATATACATATATATATATATATATAAATATATAGACGTCACATATATAATATTATATATATATATAATATTATATAGTTATATATATATATATATATATAATATATATATATATATATATATATATATATATATATATATAGTATGTATATCTGGTTACAAACCCCAACTGTCTTGTCTGGAGTGGAGCCCATAAGGCGGTCATATGTCAACTCTTGGCAATCTTCGGGCAGCTCATACAGCCAGGCTGGTGCCAAGCGTCATGCTCTGCACTCCTTTGTATCCCACTAGCGAGGCCGGAAGGGGAGTCTTGTCGGTTGGGCAACCCAGGACCTTCACACATCTCGCCCACGCATGCCCCATTGAGAGTGTCACTCCATAGTCGCCTCGCCGTGACTGCACACGACGGAAGGCAACAGGTACGGTTATAAGTTATAAGTTATAAGTCCATCTCGATTGACGTAGAGAAAAGGACGCCACGGGTTGCCTTCGACTGTGGGATAGCTGATCGTATCTCACTGACAGCTACTGCCCGTCTCAAGCCCGGCAGCCCCCGGTCAGTTAAGATGGTGTCCCACCACGGTCCACCTTCTTCATTGGGTGCTTGGTGCCTGACAAGTGGACTGCACTACTGCACCAAGCATAACAAAGACAAATGTTAAGAAGGTGCCAGTCCTTCGAATTGCAAGCTGGGACGTCAGGACCATGTGTCCAGGCCTTAGGGATGATCTCACGCGGATTGACGCAAGGAAGGCAGCTACCATCGACAGAGAGCTCAGTAGACTCAACGCAGCAAACGGATCACTGCGAGAGAAAGACTACACCTTCTTCTGGCAAAGAAAACAATGAACCCCACTTGCATGGAGTGGGGTTTGCCGTCAAGAACTCCCTGCTGAACACAATCTAACCACCAACAAATACGCGCCAACAGTCTGCTATCCCGGAAGTCAAAGACCTGTTCTATGAAAAACTCCACTCCATCATCAAAAGCGTCCCCAACTCTGAACACCTGGTCTTTTTGGGGGTCTTCAATGTCAGGGTTACGACCATGATTCGTGACCTACCTGCCTTGGACACTACGGCACTTTGAAAATTAATGAAAATTGCGCCTGCTCAAACTGTGGTCTTACCACAACCTCTGTGTTGCAAACACATTCTACCATGCCAAACCCCGTCAGAGGAAGTCATGGAAACACCCCAGATCACATAGCTGGCACCAGCTGGACCTCGTCAATACCAGACGTACTTCCCTCAGCAGTGTACTCAGCAAACGCAGCTTTCAAAGTTCGGAGTGTAAAACTGACCACGCCCTGGTATGCAGCAAGGTGAAACTCCGGCCAAAGAAGATGTACCACTTCAAACGGAAATGTCGTCCATTTATCAAAGGTGCATATGCATCAGTTCCATCGGTGACTGAAATATACCTCAATTCCCTTGAACAAACTCAGCACAGCACACCTGGAGGAGGCGTTGAAACCAAATGGTCACACATCAGAGACAGTATCTACAATGCCGGCATGACAACTTTCGGCAAGCAGAGGAAAAATAGCAGATTGATTTGAGACCCACCTGTCAGACACGGAGCCTGCCATTGAAGCTAAGAGCTCAACAGTTTTGATCTACAGGAAGAATACCAAATCTACTCTAAGAACAGCAAGGTCTGCGGCGCAAAGGACCGCTAGAAAATGCGCCAATCACTATTGGCAAAATCTTTGCAGCTGTATTCAACTGTCATCTGACACTGGCGACATCCGAAAGATGTGAAGGCACAAAGAAAGCTTTTGGACTTACCACAAAGAACACTGCCCCGCTGATGGGCAAAACAGGAGAAACCATCACAGATCCAGACAAGCAGATGGACCGGTGAGTAAAACACTTTCTAGACCTCTACTCTAAGGGAAACGTTGTCACCGATACCGCCATCAACGCTGCTGAACCTTTGCCTGCCATGCGTGAGCTTGACGAACTCCCTTCAGAGAAAGAGCTCAGTGACGCCATAGACCACCTGGCTAAAGGAAAAGCTCCGGGAAATGATGGCATTTCCCCAGAAATAATTAAGTGTGCCATGCCTGTGCTACTCACCAAACTCCACGAACGTCTCTGCCAGGGCACAGTGCCTCAAAACATGGGGGACGCCATCATCATAACCATGTACAAGAACAAGGGTGACCGCATGCGACTGTAACAACTACCGCGGTACCTTTCTGCTCAGCATTGTAGGCAAAACCTTTGCGCGAGTCATCCTGAACATACTACAAAAGCCGGCAGAGCGAGTGAACCCCGAGGCTCAGTGCGGCTTCCGCAGAGCCAGGTCAACCATCGACATGTTTTTGTCCTTGCGCCGGATACATAAGAAATGCCGCAAATAGTAAGTCCCCTCTACATTGCCTTCATCGATCTGACCAAGGCCTTAGACCTTGTCATTAGGCGTGGCCTGTTGCAACTACTAGAAAAGATTGGCTGTCCACCAAAGGTATTGAGCATGATCTCAGCCTTTCCTAGCAACATGAAAAGCACATTGCGATATGACGGAGCATTCTCAAACGCTTTCCCCATCAAGAAGTCAAACAGGGCTGTGTCCTCGCGCCCACCCTGTTCTGAATCTTCTCTCTCGTGCCGTCTCACGCCTTCAGAATCTCTGAATATGTCATCTACATCCACACCAGATCAGACCGCAAGCTCTTCAATCTAGCCCGCCTGAAAGCAAATAGCAAGATCCGCAAAGTCCTCATTCGTGAACTGTTCTTTGCCGATGATGCTCCATTTACATCCCACTCCGCAGAGAGCCTTCAGAGACTGAGAGACAGGTTTGCTGATGCCTGTAAAGAATTTCGCCTGATCTCCAAGAAGAGGAACATCGTGGGTCAGGATGTCCGCAAAGCTCCATCCATCAACATCAACAAGCGCACCCTAGAAGTTGTCCAAGACGTCACCTACTTGGGTTGAACCATCACCAGCAACCTGTCCACCGATGTCGAGATCAACACACGCATCGGTAAAGCTTCTTCCGCTATGTCCAGACTGACCAACATCAACACAACATCATGGGAGAAAACTACCGTAAAACGCGGGATATGGCGCGTGAGAGTGCGTGATGGAGTAAAGGCCAGCGAGGAGAAGCGAAACACAACCTGAATAGAGAGGAGACAACAACGAAAGGATCGTGAAACAGCGCACCAGTTCTGCCATCTGCCGAATATGTGAAAAGGACTGTCACTCCAGAATTGGTCTGCACAGTCACAGCAGGTGCTGTCCCACCAACCACTGACTCTCCAGGCGCAGAACCTCTTGTCTTTCGAGAGAGGGAAGCCTCTTATTATTATATATATATATATATATATATATATATATATATATATATATATATATATATATATATATATATATATATATATATATATATATATATATATATATACAGATCGGATGATGGATATTGGTAATAAATCCTTCATGTTAAGTGGCTTCTCAATCGACGCACAACAAGACCGAATTTTTACTAACTCACAAACCGATGTGCTACCTAGTATTCTTCTACATTTAAATGGGAAACAGGTAAACACGGTACACAACTTTATCTACCTCGGTAGCATAGTATCGCACACCAACTCATCAGACAGTAAAATTAGTAAGCAAATACAAGCTTCCATGGCTGCGTATAAGGTCGTCCTAATTCCCGCTAAATACCAAGTATACAAACCAGACATCGCCGTAAGATCCGTACCATCAAGTGGGAGAACCTCAACACCGAAGTCTTGACCGAACATGAACAATACATGGGCAGTATTTGCGTATTATTAATATTACGGAAAATTTATTATATATTTGATCATCTCTTGTTCACCACCGACCTTACAAAACGGAAAAAACACGTAAAGCCGACGCGATTGGCTGAGTCGGGCTGCGTCGGACTGAGTCGGGTTGCGTCGATTTGCGTTAGGTCGTAACGTGTATGGATACTTGCAACCCGATTCTGGTAGGTCTTGTAGCGTAGGATCTGCTCGTACGTTATATGGCAATGCAATAAAGATATGGCGTACACGCCAGTCGTAATTGTGCATACATGTTATGAACCAATGCAACTTGACGCAGCCCGACGCAGCCCGACTCAAATATAGTTGAATTTCGTTTTCAGGTTTTAGTCGAACAATGAACTGCATTTTATTCATTATTTCACACGCCCACTTAATGACAATGTATATATTCACACGTATCGTGCATTAAAGGCGTGTACAATAATTGTCATTATTAACTGATACGGAGTTTGTTGGGGTATCGCTATAATGAAAATGTCCAAATTCTCTTAATGATACGATCGCAAATTGCATTTGACTTAACAATGTTATACTTCAAGTTTTATTATTTATTGCTGTAGAACATTTACGGTCAGAAGTGATATAAAACGTGATTTGGCAGTTCATTTGGCAATAAATTGTTTAGATTTATTCTTCAGCCGTTAATTACAAAAAGGCTGTCTCTATATATGTGTTTCATCGCCAAATGGTGTCTGTTTGAAAATATTAAGAGATGAAAGATAACAATAGTAACACGTCTTGTGTGGATTTTATTTTTAAACAACCGCGGTGCTACTTTCTAATAAATTAAGTGTCGCAATGTTCCGTATAACATTCATAAATATAATATAAACATACATAATCGTTGTACCTTCCATTTAAACTAGTACACTTACCTGGTCGGCGACATTCTCCGTGAAGTAGTGCGATGTCGTACGTCTTCGCCCATACTTCCTTACATCGTGTATAAATATCGGTAAGACGTTGCCGATTACAGCAAACACTGGGAAGAAATCAGAACGCGATTATACCATTAATTTTATGAACACGATATTCAAATATATGTGTGAATTGCATAATCACGTTAAGCAATGACTAAACATGATGGTATGTCCCGTATAGTCGTACGACGTCTGGTGACATCCACAATATTCTGTCTCCAACCAATCATGTCTCTTATTGCTTCCCTCAACTCGTCCATCGTCAGCTTTATTGTATCCCTGATTTCACTCGTCTCGTGTGCGGCCTTGCTCTCTTGCCTTCACTCATTCAGACTATTTTCGGCTTTTCCAATCTGTCTCCTTCGACATGCATGCTGTGTCCGAAATAGCTTATGTTTCGAGATCTGTGCCTGTATTGGGAGTGGTGCGATGATGGCACACGCAAGTAGACGAAACAGAGAGAGAGCGAGAGAGAGAGAGAGAGAGAGAGAGAGAGAGAGAGAGAGAAAGCGAGAGAGAGAGAGAGAGAGAGAGAGAGAGAGAGAGAGAGAGAGAGAGAGAGAGAGAGAGAGCGAGAGAGAGAGAGAGAGAGAGAGAGAGAGAGAGAGAGAGAGAGAGCGAGAGAGAGAGAGAGAGAGAGAGAGCGAGAGAGAGAGAGAGAGAGAGAGAGCGAGAGAGAGAGAGAGAGAGGGTGGGGGGGGTTTGACAAGGCTTCGTGGATTTGTGTATCCATTGATTGGGAAGGCAGATCTAAATCCCGTGAAGTGCGTTAGCACTCGCCGCTACATTAGCGTAATAACCTTCGGGTTCTTGCCGATTATATTATAGACATAAAGAAGACTGTTTCCCAATGTTACGCCAAGTGACGGGCAGGTAGAGATGAAGTAATAAATGGGTAGAAGAGTGGAATAACGAGGAAATTTGGGCTACTGGAAAACGACGGGGAGAAGGAGGTAAATAGACCACCTGATTGGTCTAGAACATTTTACCGTGATATATCAATCCATATAACCACGGTAGCGTCGTACTGAGAATCCATCTGACGTTTGAATCATTTCGAACGCGACCGAGTACGCGCGTTG
>OY759264.1:54860681-54905681 GCA_963662155.1 Lamellibrachia columna
CACCTACCTCCATCCGCACCAAATGTCTCGCCCATTTCCGCCGACTCGTTTCTAATCTATGCACATTGACCACGAAACGTACTTATTAACGTGGAGCTGTTTGCTCCCAGCGCGATCAACAAAAGTTCCCCACTGCACCCTTCTTTGTGTCCCTATATTGAGTTATAGTTAGATACCCACCAAACCACCCGGCCTACCGTAGCCTCCCATCAACACACATACCCACCAAACCACCCGGTCTACCGTAGCCTCCCATCAACACACATAGTCACCAAACCACCCGGTCTACCGTAGCCTCCCATCAACACACATACCCACCAAACCACCCGGTCTACCGTAGCCTCCCATCAACACACATAGCCACCAAACCACCCGGTCTACCGTAGTCTCCCATCAACACACATACCCACCAAACCACCCGGTCTACCGTAGCCTCCCATCAACACACATACCCACCAAACCACCCGGTCTACCGTAGCCTCCCATCAAAACACATACCCACCAAACCACCCGGTCTACCGTAGTCTCCCATCAACACACATACCCACCAAACCACCCGGTCTACCGTAGCCTCCCATCAACACACATACCCACCAAACCACCAGGCCTACCGTGGCCTCCCATCAACACACATAGCCACCAAACCACCCGGTCTACCGTAGTCTCCCATCAACACACATACCCACCAAACCACCCGGTCTACCGTAGCCTCCCATCAAAACACATACCCACCAAACCACCAGGCCTACCGTAGTCTCCCATCAACACACATACCCACCAAACCACCCGGTCTACCGTAGCCTCCCATCAACACACATACCCACCAAACCGCCCGGCCTACCGTAGCCTCCCATCAAAACACATACCCACCAAACCACCCGGTCTACCGTAGTCTCCCATCAACACACATACCCACCAAACCACCCGGTCTACCGTAGCCTCCCATCAACACACATACCCACCAAACCACCCGGTCTACCGTAGCCTCCCATCAACACACATACCCACCAAACCACCAGGCCTACCGTAGTCTCCCATCAACACACATACCCACCAAACCACCAGGCCTACCGTAGTCTCCCATCAACACACATACCCACCAAACCACCCGGTCTACCGTAGCCTCCCATCAACACACATACCCACCAAACCACCCGGTCTACCGTAGCCTCCCATCAAAACACATACCCACCAAACCACCAGGCCTACCGTAGTCTCCCATCAACACACATACCCACCAAACCGCCCGGCTTACAGTAGCCTCCCATTAACACACATACCTACCAAATCACCCGGCCTACCGTAGCCTCCCATTAACACACATACCTACCAAATCACCCGGCCTACCGCAGCCTCTCATCAGCACTCACTCACTCACTCACTCAATCCTCTTCGTGCCTCAAGTGGCACATCATTCTTCCACACGAGAGCGCCACTGCCGTCGGTTTGCGACCTGTCTGGTGATGGTTTCCCAGGTCAGTCTGCCTTCATCTCTTTTTCCACTGTCCTTCGCCAGGTCTCCCTGGGACGACCTCTTTTCCGCTTCCCATCCGGTGCCCAGCGTAGGGCTATTCTGGGCAGTGCATCTGGTGGCATTCGACACATGTGCCCAAGCCATCTCCATCGTCTCTTCTTTACAGGTTGGGTAATACTATTAGATATCATATAGCCCATGCATTAATTTATTGCCTAACTACGCAGACGCGACATATTCTGACTAAAACGGACCCGAACCGGCACTACATCACCCGCTCCCTAGCAATAGTGATCACGGCTCGAAAATACTCTAGCCACATTTATATGTGGCTAACATAGAGTTATGAGCTGAAATGGAAGAAGACGAAGAAGAAGATATTTTGCATTTGTCCTCTGGTGTAGCTCTTCGTTTGGAATTCTTCTAGGCCACAGAATTCTTCCGCAAGCAATGGTTCTGGAAAGTCTCTATTTTGTGGGCTATTCTAGTTGTTAATTTCCAGCACTTTGCCCCATACAGTAAAACGCTGAGGACATTGCTGTTGAAGATCTTGTTTTCATTTCCAGATGTTTTTCAGTATGGTAAAGGATTGGTTGGCTTTGATGATTATGGAGTCTCAATCTGTTGTTACCTTGCTTCCCATGTGTGTGAACTCGTTCATTTCATCTATATCACAGTTGTTTATGGTGACTGGGTCGTTTGACTTGTGCTTCATTTTTATCAGTTTTGTTTTTCTGGTGTTCACTTTCAGGCCCAACTTCTGTGCTGTCTCAGTCAGTCTGTCTGTCTTCTCTTGCATGTCTCTCTGGCGACTTGCAAGCAGACAAATGTCATCAGCATAGTCCAGATCCTCCAGGTAGGTGGTGAGGGTCCATCTGATTCCCCTTCTCGTGTCTGTTGTCATTTTTATAAGCCAGTCCCCGCCATTTACTGCAGTCCCCAAAATCGCCGCTCTTTGGAATTTGACAGTAGTTCCAGTTTTCCATCCCTCTGGGGTGTCTTCAGTGTCCCATATCTGCTGCTAAATCTGACAGAGGATCTTGGGTATCACATCTTCCTTAGCCTTCAGCATCTCTGGACAGACCCCACCTTCACCAGATACTTTGATAGACTCTCTAAACATCAACACACATCAACACACCCACCCGTATATCCACCAAACCACCCGGCCTTCCATAACCTCCCACCAACACACCAACCCACATACCCACCAAACCATTTGGCCTATCATAGTCACCCATAAACACACCCACCCTCATATCCACCAAGCCACCAAGTTCTTTCTTCCCGACAGTCACTTCCTTACCTCCTCCTGTGATGAATTTATGTTTTCCCAGAAAGCCGAAGTTTGGTAGTTGATCCACATGAATCTTCCAGATGACTTCGTTCGTTGTAACAAGTACATGCGAGAGATCGGCAGCAGTACCTTAGGATAAAATGTAGTTAGAAAATGTGCGTGTGCGCGTGTGCGTTTATTGCGTGTATACATGTATGTTTCAAGGCTGGAAACGGTATTAGAAACAAAAGGTTATCTGATGATGGAAAGGACACATGTCTGAAGAGTGACGCAAGACATGAACAGGCTGAATGTGAATGAGCAATCCGCAGTATTGGGCTTCTAGAATATACCGGAGAAATCTAAGCTGCGAAAACAACAGTGTCAAGTGTTAGTTTGAAAAAGTAGATTGTTGACTTACGGGGCTCGGTGGCTCGGCGGTTAGAACCGGCCATAAACATAAGCACAAATCTAAGTAATGTAATATGTACTCAAATGAGCATAACGTTATTCATAGACATAGCAATAAAATACTGGAAACTGCCCTGGAAAAAAGTGTCATGATTTACACGTAAATATTCGGCATATCAGCCTACTGTGTGTAAAGATTATACATCGTAGTTGACAGTTTGCAAAAAACTGACCTGTAGTTAATTATACTTGTTTACGTGTTACATAAAAATAACAGCACAGTTTTGCATCTATGATAAGTCTAGAACTGAAGGCACAAAAGCAATATACAAATGAAATGTTGTAATTGTACCTCCAGTACCTTAAAAATTGATAATTGTAACATCATGATCTAAAAGAGCAGGTACACGTTAATGACATGTTGTAATTGTACCTCCAGTACCGTAATAATTGATAATTGTAACATCATGATCTAAAAGAGCACGTACACGTTAATGACATGTTGTAATTGTACCTCCAGTACCGTAATAATTGATAATTGTAACATCATGATCTAAAAGAGCACGTACACGTTAATGCCATGTTGTAATTGTACCTCCAGTACCGTAATAATTGATAATTGTAACATCATGATCTAAAAGAGCACGTACACGTTAATGACATGTTGTAATTGTACCTCCAGTACCGTAATAATTGATAATTGTAACATCATGATCTAAAAGAGCAGGTACACGTTAATGACATGTTGTAATTGTACCTCCAGTACCGTAATAATTGATAATTGTAACATCATGATATAAAAGAGCACGTACACGTTAATGACATGTTGTAATTGTACCTCCAGTACCGTAATAATTGATAATTGTAACATCATGATCTAAAAGAGCAGGTACACGTTAATGACATGTTGTAATTGTACCTCCAGTACCGTAATAATTGATAATTGTAACATCATGATCTAAAAGAGCACGTACACGTTAATGACATGTTGTAATTGTACCTCCAGTACCGTAATAATTGATAATTGTAACATCATGATCTAAAAGAGCACGTACACGTTAATGACATGAAAATGGAGATATAAAGGGTGGCGGGAGGGTTCCGTGAAAACACAATCCCTTACGAAAGTAAACAAGACAGAACTAGCGACTGCCAAACCAGCCACTATTGCGCAGCTATGATCACGTGTGATCTCTGCATACCAAAGCTAGTTCTTTACTATATCGCTAGGCGTAGGTCCTACAGGCTATTATCTCTTATACGCGAGGCGTCACTTCCACAGGCAACTTAAAGAAACAGATAATAAAGTATAAGTCCAACGCCATTATTCCGTTGATAATGACTCATAGACGGTGTTTTATGTCGCAGGATTTACATGTAAGTGTAACTAATGAGTATGCATTACATACATGAACAACAAGAACAAAGAGTGTTATGGAAATACTGGCATTGGCTGTTTAATGGATGTCAACATAATATAACGACAAATCCTAGTGAATAGTCCCACAGTTGCATATAAAAATCTATACATTCTACTACTTGTCGAATTAAGTCCAACTACACTAACCCTGAATATAAACCTAAAAATGCAACAAAATGTGGGCGTCACCGGCCACAGCTTTCCTCGACCACAAACGCAGTAATCATAATTAGCATTATTCTGCAATTCCAAAGAAACTTTATATAAACTAATACACACGTTTGTCAAGATGTTAGCATCAAATGGATAAAAATCAAATATATTTAGTATCTCTTACGACATTTGTTTTCACGACACGTTAACGACATTTGCTCGTTTGTGGAAATGTGGGATTTATTTTGACGAAATCACATGAAAAAGCATTAAATTATTTTTGACCGAGTACGGTTACATTTTGGCGAAAAGGGCAACAGTAGTCTGGCTTTACATTATATTATAATATAATATAAGGCTATTCACGCTTTCGCAAGTTACGAGATCTAACGACCAAATAAATTATTTCGATGATTTTAACAAAACTACGCACTGTTTTATTAAATCGACTCATTATTACTTAAATTATTCACACGCTACATAATTATGAACATCAATGAAACTGATTGGCGACGGACTAAACGAATTGTAGAGAGAGGTTTAACATACGAGTGATATCGTTACTGCAAACAGTACATATGAAACAGAAAAGAACAGAAAATATGAAAAATACAGAACAGAAAAATATGAAAGTGTATCACATGCACTTTTCTGAAGGAAAGCAACGCGCGAAGTCTAACACTGAAAAATACTTTGCATCGATGTTCTAGCATCTATACTGGTTGACCCACGATGTTCAGAAGGACGACATTGATTACATTCGTGTCAGCATCAGGAGTGCGACATGGTCGCAAACTAATTACAGTAAAAGCTTTGCCGAATGGCGGTCCCAGGAGACACCGTTATTCGGCAGGCATTCAACAACACACTTCGTCTACTGATGTTGTATTGTTACCAAGTCATTGTTATATGTTGATTAGCTATCACATCTAGCGTACGCGGCAATAAACAGTTAATCATTCATATTCGCAAATGCAAGCTAAACATTGACTCGATAGGACAGCAAGTTCGAATGTAGCACAGTGATTATTCGTAACAGGCAACAACGCAGACATCCACACACCCACTAGCCAAACAACCATCCAGTCATTCACACTGACACCGAACCATGCTTTCAGTCATGCTGACACCCAAGCAACCATGGTGTCAGTCACACTGACAGCAAACCAACCATGCTGTCAATCACACTGACACCCAACCAATCATCCTGTCAAACACACTGACACCCAACCAACCACGCTGTCAATCACACTGACTCCCAACCAACCACGCTATCAACTACACTAATACTTAACCAACCATCCTATCGACCACTTTGACACCCAACCAACAGTCCAGCCAACCACACTAACACCCAATCAACCATACTGCCAACCACACAGAAAACCATGCAAATACCCAGCCAATCATACTACCAATAACACTGCCAATCTTCAAATCTTCCGTCAGCCACACTTACTAGACACACCCAATCATCAAACCACCCTACCAATACACAAAACCAATCATCAAATTACCAATCACCAAACCATCCAACCACATTGTCAGTCACGAAACCATACTAACAGAATCACCAAACCTTCTTACCAGAAGCACAGCCAATCACCAAACCTTCCCACAAAACAGCCAATCTCCAAACCATCAAACCAAATATGCAGCCACTCACAAAACTTTCATGCCGCCAATCGTCAACCACGGGCAACCACGTATAACCAATCACCAAACAAACCAACCTGCCAACCACACAGTCAATCACCAAACCATGCTGCCTACCACACAGCCAATCGTCAAATAAACCATTTTGTCAACCACATGCAGCCAATCACCAAACTAACCATCCTGTCAACCACGTGTAATCAATCTCAAAACAAACCATCACGTTAACCATGCACAGCCAATCACCAAGCAAACCATCATGTCAACCACACACATACAATCACCAAACCAACCATCCAGCCACCCACACAGCCGATCACCAAACCATCCTGCCATCCACGCACCTAATCATCAAACCATCCTGCCAATCACATACCCATCGCCCAACCACATGCAGCCAATGTCCAAACAAAACATCCTGTCATGCAAACAACCAATCATCAAACCATCCTGCCAACCACACACCACTCCACGAAACAAACTATCTTGTCAACCACGTGCAGTTAATCACCAAACAAACCATCCTATCAACCACAAGCAGCCAATCACCCAGCAAACCATCCTGTCCACCACATACAGCCAACTGCCAAACAAACCATATTGCCAACCACATGCAGCCAATCGTCAAGCATACCATACTGTCAACCACATACAGCTAATCACCAAACAAACCATTTTGTTAACCACATGCAGCCAATCACCAACCCATCATGCCAACGAAACCACACACAATCACCAAGCAAACAAACCTTTCAACCACACAGCCAATCACCAATCCATCTTACCCACCACACAGCCAATCACTAAGCTATCCTGTAGCCAGCCAATAACCAAGCCATCACGCCAACAACACAGCCAATCACCAAACCATCCTGCTACATTTTTCGCGCAGAAGAGACTGATCGCAATGATCACAAATCTAAAGGTGTGCGTGTTCGCTCATTGTCTCTTATGTCAAGCATCAGATATTGAACGGGCATGAAAATATTGATAGAAATATTTGTTCTCACTCAAGAAAGATAATAGAACTAGAGGACAGAAGGTAACATTAGTAAAGGATCAGTGTAGATTGAATATCAGGAAGTACTCGTTCTCACAGAGGACAATCACTGAATGGAACAAATTAGTTACAGATTGTGTAACTGCTAGCAGGTGAATATATTTAAAAATAAGATTGACACATATATCAGGAGGGCGGCTTACACATATATTAAAAACGTTGGTCTCTCGATAAGCCAATGGCTGCCTTGTCCACTTCCCATCTGGGCCTTTGCCTTGGATGGCAATCTTGTTAAATCTTGATAAACATTAGATGATATATCCCTCCCAAGGAGCAAACGAACTGACAGTATACAGAGCAATTGTGAAACTTGTGTAAGTTCAAGTTAAAATTGCTGGTGGCGTGCGATGTTTTGTTGATTGTATTTATCGAACACAAATTGTACTAAAATCCCAAACAATGTGTGCATAGTATCCACTTCAATGGATAAGAGTGTGCAATTGATAGGCAGACCCTACGGGCTGTTCATTCATTTGGTCCTGCAATATTAGCTGTAAAGTGGATATAATAGAATGTGTATCTAAAAGACTGTGTACCGTGAAAGTGACAATAGATAGTATCGAATTTGTATTATTTGCATATGCCATGTGACATGGGTTATGCAAATCACGATTTATTTGAATATGTAAACGTTCTTAGTGATATGAGAGATATTTGTAACAAAGCTGCATCTGAATATGTTGTACTGGGCGGTGATTTTAAAACAGGCTTATCAATGGATACTCTCCAGAAAAGAGCTCTCCGTTCATTTGTTTATACTGAACAAATGTATGTTTACGTATTGATGACGAATGTTCTAATATACCTTATACATACTGCTCAAAGAGCAATTGCTGTAAGTCAACAATTGCCCATTTTACGGTAACACAGAACTTGCGTGAATCAATTATCAAACATGAATAAGTGTTTATGAACAGTGATTTTACTGATCACGTTCCATTAAGTCTTAAAATGGAAATAGATGTGTCACATCATGAAACATTTGAACGTAAAACGAATGTAGCTTGGCATAAATGTACAGAAGTCCACATTGGAAATGACAAACGTGAGCTTGATAAGTTGATATCATGTATTGATTTTAATCATGATGCTGTTAGTTGTGTTGATTACCAATGTAAAATGCACACAGGTTTTTTCTCTGATTTGTATAACATTGTTGTTAATTGTTGCACTGTTGCCTCAGATATGTGCTTGCCAAAGACAGGTGTCACGAAAGGGAGCAGCAAGGTGATACCTGGTTGGAACGAACATGTACAGGCTCAACAATACTTCCTTGTTCTGACATAGTATTTGGGTGCAATGTGGAAGGCCACATAATGGTGAAATAGCCGATATCACGAGGCGCACTCGATCCCGGTATCATTACACTGTGAGATATATAATAAAGGAAGAAACAGGGATAAAAAGCAATAGAATGGCTGAAGCTATTAGTAAAGGTAATGATCCTTACCTATTTTCTGCCAAATGTTATTGATGATCATACAGGTTCAACATATATTGCTAACTTATTTTCCTCAAAGTTTGAACAATGGTACAATTCTGTTGGATTTGATGAAGGTAATATGAAATTATTAAAACGTAGAATTGATAATATTGTTATTAAAATGTGTATGCATGAAAATGATGATAATAACGATGGTTACAGCTATCATCAGAAGCGTGGTATTGATATTAATTATCTTAAGAAATGTGTCAATTGCATGTAGCTTGGGGAAAAAATAAGAAAGTGGCATATTTTCTAACCATATTATACATATTATACATGGTACTGAAAAACTGTTTAAGGCATTAACCTTGCTCTACAATGGCATGCTTATTCATAGTGTATCCCCAAGTGAGTTACAGATAGGTGCGCATCATAGCTCTGATAACTCTAGGGCGTTGACCTTAGGCAGCATCATTGGTAAGCTTTATGATGCCATTATAATCAACCAACAAATTGGAGTTTTTGATACATTAGATTTGCAATTTGGGTTTAAAGATGGCCTATCTACAACACTGTATACATTTATGGTAAACGAAACCATTTGATATTACGTAAATAATGGTAGTATTGTGCATGTCTTATTACTTGATGCTTCTAAAGCATATGATAGAGTGAACTGTTATTTGCTGTTTCAAAAACGAATGTGCCCATTAGTAGCAAGATTGTTACTCTAAAGGTAGACAAACCAGAAACTACAGGTTAGATGTAATGATGTAATGTAAAACCGATTCAATGTCTCCACTTCTATTTGGAATGTACATAAATGGACTATTGGCTGAATTAAAATACCTTGGTATTGGCTGTTATATTGGGCAACATTTCTGCGGAGCTGCAGGATATGCAGATGGCATTGTATTACTATGTCCAACTTGTTCTGGGTTGCGAAACGTTATTGTGTGGTATGTGGAAAATATGCCAAACTGCATGATGTGTTGCTAGCAGCGTGAATATGTTTAAAAACAAGGTTGACACATATCTCAGGAGGGCGGGCTATAGGTAGATGAACATTGTTGGACTCTCGATAAGCCAATGGCTTCCTTGTCCACTTGCCATCTGGGCCTTTGGCTTGGATGGCAAATCTTGTTAAATCTTGTTAAATCTTGTTAACGGTTCACTTCAAACTGTCGTCAAAAACAAATTGTTTCATCAGTAATGTTGTGCATTTTACGGATCTCAACTATGACAACTGTGGCATGACAGTGTTGACAAGATGTGCATACAATGGCGTAATGCTTTGCGCAAAGTATGGAAGCAACCATGTGGTTCGCACAGAGATTTAGTACCATTAATTGCTGAATGTGTACTTTTATGTGTTGCTTTGGTCTTTAGGTTCATAAAGTTTTACAGAACAGTAGCCTTTTCAGACAACATGGTTGTTAATTGTATAGCAAACACAATGACATTTGCTTATAAGGTCCATTGTGTGCCAGAATATAAGACACATTATGTCCAAATATAACGTCACATACCATGCACTATTGTATATGAGTGTCATTAAGCATACATGTAAAGAAATGTAGAATATAAATGTAAATGCTACATACTATGACTACGAAAATATAATTCGTGAATTGGTGGTAATGAAAGATTGTAATAATGCCGCTGTCTTAAATAAGGAAGGATGTAATGTTGTGATTTCATATCTAAGCACAACATACTTTGTTTTCTAAATGCTGTTTCTTATATGGAACTTTATAATTTGTTTAATATGTACATGTTTGTGGATCTTGATTCAGCTTAAATATTGTAATACTAATAATAGCAGAATTCAGATTAATTTTACTGAAACCAACGCTTTACATTCTTGTTTTGACGCTGGCGGCTCTGATAAAGGACTGTATGTAATTCGATTGTACGATAAAGATACTTACCTGGTGCCTCGCTTGAACATAACAGGTGGAAGAGCAACGTCAGAAATAGCATCAACAAGAAACGTGCACGACTCGGGACATGTATACTGGTGAGCGATGTCGTCTTTGCCCCCGCCATCGGCATTCTAGCAACCGTACCAGGAACAGTCGTGTCGACAATCAGAATGAAATGTGTTCTGTTCGTGCCAAAATGAACATTTCGTTGAGGAAGAAAAATCAATAAAACGGCGGTCGCTGGGTCGGGGGGGGGGCAGCGAGAACATAACAAGCGTGGTATGATGTATCATGTTACCTTTAATATTAGAGTGACTCTCATTTAATATTAGAGTGACTGCCATCACCGCTGTTGACACGGAAGACCGACTTTATGTAGATGCATGGCAATCAATTAGTGAATTGGTTCGAGCCACTAATTGATACATCTACAGTTTATTACCTGATAGCGCCAGGGCACATTGCATTCCTTTGTGCGGACTCTTCTAATTATAACAAAACAGGTGCGGATGTTTCCAACCTATAAAACTAAATGTAAGTGACATGTTGCTTCACATTCAATAAAGTACTTATGCTGGACCCATAGAGTATGGCGGGGCAAAGCGCACCTCCCGGTTCAAAGCGCACCCCTCTATTTCTGCAGAACCAACTACTAGAGCCGCTATCTCCCAATAAATCGATGCAACATGAGGCCAAACCACTTTGGGCGCGTTCGATTTGAAGAGATGCAGCATTTATAGTAAGTTATACCAATTTGATTTTTGGGCCATATTATTATAGCAAATCGAACAGTTTTAACCGATCCCACAGCATAAGTACATTAACTAATAGAACATGTGAAATAGTTATTTACATGTCACTTATGTATTGTTATAATAGGTGTTATTAATTCAAGCGGGCGAAAATATGGCATACGTTACGTTTGTACTTCCATTGACACATTCAATACGGGGCAAAGTATACCCCAAATTGGGGCAAAGCGCACCCCATATGTGGGGCAAAGCACACCCCCTATGTGGGGCAAAGCGCACCCCATATGTGGGGCAAAGCCCCGAATGTAAATACATTGTTATGATTAAGTAGATTAATCCTTTTAATACATGTACTGCATTTTCACGAGTGTGCTTGGTTAGGTAAACACTATTTATTGACAAGTTTATAACATTATTAATATATATATATATATATATATATATATATATATATATATATATATATATATATATATATATATATATATATATATATATATATATATATATATGAGGGGTGTGTATCAGGAAATGGGAGATGGGAGGTTCGGCCTAAACGTTGGTGGGAGGTCGGTAGTTGGCTTCAGAAATAGGTGTGACGTGGGAGGTTGACCTAAAAGATAAGGAGAGGTGGGATTTTGAGGTGGGAGGTATTAACACAAATGAACATAACACGAAACATTACAAATTATATAAATAAAATTTCCACGCAGCCTACGGCAACATTTGCATCGTGCCACGGATGTCCAAAATTATGATTCGTCGTTAATTTTATTTATTGGTGCCCAGGCCACTATATATGGCATCACTGTTGTACGTATCAAATTCCACCTTGCGCATAGTGTGCGAAGCGTATCTTGTGAAGGAATCGAGAACGATATATATATATATATATATATATATATATATATATATATATATATATATATATATATATATATATATGGTTATCGGATAGGTTACACAAGGTTCTTCATAATAATATATAACCTGTCAAAAGGTGTTCGTTTATTTGCCATATTAAATAAGTAAATTCTATCGATCTGTGGTGAGAAAAATATACTTAATGATTCAATAAAATATATACAAAAACTTTATTATTGGAGCTCCGGGGATGAGCTTTGCCCCACATGACGAAATTTGCGACACGTGCAGGACTGCCACTAAAATGCATTTGTAGTAGTTGTTTTCTTAGTAAGGTTCTGTATTTCAAGTAGTATTTAGTTAAGAGGTGTATATGTAACTGCGATAACCGTTTCCGCCTTAGACGAAAATAAGTAGGCCAACTCGTGTTTGTCCCCAAAGTGTGCGCTTTGCCCCACCCTACTCTACAACTGTCGAAACGTGGTCAAAACCCAGACCAGAGTATGGTGGAAGCCATCGGCAGCGTGCCGGCACCAGCATATCTCAATAACTATAATTCGAGGGATAATACACGGCGACGTCGTCTCTTCGCGTAAACGGTGCTTCGGGTACCACAACGTGGACAAAACAGCCACACTCCCGTGTTAAGCTAGTTAAGTTGCTTGCATAGTTTCTCCAGCAGTGAGATTCAATATATACCCACCATTTAGGATGCGTTCACGTTAATATTGTATCACTGTTTTGAGTACAATGTTGCAATCGAACTTAAGTCCGTTTTAAAAAATGGAACTATCGTAGAATCGCGTGAAACATCAGGGGCCTGTTTCACGAAACATCTCCCAAGCGAGCGTATTTCATTGATCAATAAAAACACGAAGTGTTGACTGTTGGCAACAAATGTAAAGGAAAATCCTCAACAAATTACATCATTCGAAACAGGTATCTTCCAAATAATATGAAAGTGGCAAAAGTTATTCCTATCTATATGACCGGCGAAAAAAATAGATCCAAGGCGCATTTGCTTTTGTCTATTTTATTTCAATGCCAGAATCAACCCCTGGCATCTTGCCATTCTCAATATACCGATTCCCTACAGGTGGCGTCGCCGTCGTGCTTAACACCAGATCTTGCAACTAGGAGCCAATAACTAAACACATTCTGTTTCCATCAAGCAACGCTTATCATAAATGTGTGTAATATCAGTAACCAATTCGTTCTCGATCTCAGACGGCCATGTCATTGGGACGCGTTAGAGTGCATCTCAATGAAGGGATCACGGCGTTAGACGGCCACCATGTCATTGGGACGCGTTAGAGTGCATCTCAATGGAGGGATCACGGCGTTAATCATGATTTCGTCATTCCCCGTCAACACACTGTTACCCAGGAATAATAAGTCAAGCAAGTACCTCTCAATTACACCTCCTCACACATGTTATCCTTATTTTGTTATACTTGACAAGGACACCCAATCCAAGAAGATTTCATTCTGTCACGACATATTTGGCCAACAACTGCACTAACAACAGTTGCGTCTGAGCAACAGTAGCTAGTACTGCTGGACTCGCGATTATTGATTCTTGCGCCATCATACTCCAAGGTAGCTTATGTTGGTTAGTATTATGTCCATCAGTCCGCCTAGATGACTTCCTCAAGGTTTGAGGTTCTAGTGAAGACTCATCCTTATCCCAGTGCTGTTGAAGGTGACTACCTTCCTGCTCACTCTGTACACCCCCCGCCACCTCCGCACATCCTGCCCTTGGGCAGCTGCAATCACTTCATCGCAATCCACCGGCAGTGGCCCATTCATCTGTCCAATGTCCAAGTCTTCTACCTCCTGGTCGACATACAGGGCAGAACTCGTAGGCATGTCCGTGGGTATATGACAATATTTCTGCTCGCGGTCTGCTTCCATTTCGGGTACTATTTCTCGAGCGTCCCGCAACGCATCCCTGTGTAACGTTATCAACGGACCCACCGCATGCAGAGGTGTAATGACATACACATTCCCTTCAGGATCTGGTCGGTCCGCCTCTTGGTACAGCTTTTCCTCCCACCTGTCCTGCATCTTATTTCGACCCCGGATCTGAACATTCCTGACGAAGATTCGGAAGCCTATTGGTAGGTTTGTCGCATTCGCAGACTTATCGTTCTGTGTCTTCCTCATCAGTGCCTCTTTTTCGTTGTATATTGTGGCCATCCGGAATGCATCGGTTATGCGTTGTTGATGCTTGGCTACATATTCATCAAGCTGGCCATCTTCCTCGGCGGAGGGTCCACCAAGCAGGTGATGCAATGGCAGATTAGGGTCCCTCCAAAACATCAGGTAATATAGCTAGCAAGTATTGGACGAGTGTGGTGTACAATTATAGCTGTACACCAGCTCTGCACGGTCACTGCTTCTTGTATACACTTATGGCTGTAGACCAGCTCTGCATGGGAGGTGTTCCGGTCTCTGCTTTGTGTGTACAATTATAACTGTACACCAGCTCTGCATGGTAGGTGTTCCGGCCACTGCTTCTTGTGTACAATTATAGCTGTACTCCAGCTCTGCATGGGAGGTGCTCCGGCCACTGCTTCTTGTGTACAATTATAGCTGTACACCACCTCTGTATGGGAAGTGTTCCGGCCACTGCTTCTTGTGTACAATTATAGCTGAACATCAGCTCTGTATGGGAAGTGTTCCGGCCACTGTTTCTTGTGTACAATTATAGCTGTACACCAGCTCTGTATGGGAAGTGTTCCGGCCACTGCTTCTTGTGTAAAATTATAGCTGTACATCAGCTCTGCATGGGAAGTGTTCCGGCCATTGCTACTTATGTGCGTTGGACAAAGTTCTCAGTCGATTGTGTAATATTCGATTGAACCGCTCTGCCTGCGCATTCCCCTGAGGGTGACATGGAGTAATGCGACTTTTGGTGATGCCGTAGATTGCACGTAGCTAGTTCGCTCTCAAAATTACGCGCTTGGTCACTGCGAATACGCAGTAGCACAGCGAACGGCACAGACCTGTCTTTCATCAGTACTTTGGCAACCGTACGAGCTTTCTGGTCCTTCGTCGGAACCACCTGGGTAAACATTGTGAAAAGTGGGTTAGAACCATTGCATTCTCGATGCCCGAACTGCGAGGCTCCAATACAGTGTAATCGATAGCCAGAACTTCGAGTAGTCTTTTGGCTAACAAAATGGTTGACTTCACTTTCTTCACCTTCGACGCAACACATCTCTGGCGCTGCTTGCAAAAGACCTCCACATCCTTCGCCATCCTTGGCCAATAGCATCGGGCTTGAAAGAGTCGCAGCGTCCTTTCGAGTGCGTCCATGGTGCCCCATGCTGTCGTGAGTCGTATGTAAGACCTGCGTCTTCAAGGTTGCGGGTAATAGCAGCCGATGGCATTGCTCCCCATTGAGTTGGATCTTCATGAATAATATGCCATTTGCCACTCCCAGTCGCTCCCAGTCGTGCAGTACTCGTCGCACACCCTGCTGCTATTGCTTTAATTGTTCCTCTTCCCATGATCTCCTGCCAGCGGCATAGTTACGTCCTCCACCCATTCCTGAACTGTGGGTGGTTCTGTAGCAGTCATATAGCGATCCCTGAACCTCTCCAGCTTCCTGGCAGCTGCAACGTGCACGGGTTGATACCTGGGGTGGGGGGGGGGGGGCGCTCGCTCATTTCGGGAAGTCAGCAGCTGCTCCTTCAGCTATTGAGCCTCGTGAAAAACATCCCCCGACCTTTTTCTTTCCTTGAGTAGCTTCTTCTCCAACTGTACAATTTGTTGTTCCATGTCATGTTCCATGGTGTTCCGTTCTGATCGCAGCAAGCATTTTACCCAGATCTACTGTTAGCAATACCTCCCAATTTAACAACCAACTGTACAATCAAGGACACGGGCAACACACAGAGCAATGACAGTCCCCGTTATAACCTTAGATAAGTCAGCTCTCAAGCAACTAATGTTAAGTCTCAAGTCTCAAGTAATTATACTCCAAACAACTCAATCTTGAACTAATGCAGGAGTTTGGACTAACGGCTTTTAGTGTCTCTTCCGAAAGACACAGGCAAAGTGGGGTTAACGAAATTGTCCAAGTTTCGAAACGACAGAGATGGAATCGAACCACCGTCCTCTCGATCAACAGGCGGGTGCTCTAATCATGAGACCACCGCTCCCCACATAAGTCATACAACAACAGAATTGGTTCACAGTAGTTCGCAGTAATTACTGCGACATCAAGTTCTGTTTCCCGACATAGTCGCTCGCTTCCACACCCGGTCGCTGAGCACCACGTTCTTCCACGTTCTCCAGACGCAACGTTCACAGTAACTGCTACAACTTCAAGTTCTGTTTCACGACACAGCACTCGCTTCTACATCCGGTCGCTGAACGTTCGTTCTTCAGACGCCAGGGGTTGAAGGTCTGCACCCCACTTCAAAATGTAGAGGGGCGCATTTGTTTTTGTATATTTTATTTCAATGCCAGAATCAACCCCTCGCATTTTGCCACTCTCGCTATACCGATTCCCTATAGGTGTCGTCGCCGTCTTGCTAGCCACCAGATCTTACAACTAGATGCCAATAACTAAACAAATTATGTTTCCATCAAGCAACGTTTATCATAAATGTGTGTAATATCAGTGACCAATTTGTTCGCGATCTCAGACGGCGACAGTGTCATTACGACGCGTTAGAGGGTATCATAATCGACGGGTCACGGCATTAATCATGACCTCGTCATTCCCCGTCACCACACAGTTACCCCAGGAATGATAAGCCATGTAAATACCTCTCAATTACACCGCCTGACATCTAGAAATGACCGAGGAAATAACTAATGTATTTGACAATAAAAAAGCTTCAATTGACGTGTTCATAGACTACAAGAAAGGTTTCGAAGGTGTCAATCATAATTTACTAATGCAAAAATAAGAAAGGAATGGTATTCGCGGTATAGTACTTAAATGGTTAGTTGGCTACTTAACAAAAAGGACATAATATGTCTGCATTGGCGATGTAAAATCGGATCTCTTAGAAGTAGTTTGTGGCGTGCCACAAGGTTCAGTCTTGGACCGATATGTTTTTATATAGATAAATGATTTTTGTAATGTTTCTAGTATACTCAAATGTGTACTGTTCGTGGATGACACTAATATATTTTATTATGCTGATAGTTTAGTAACATAATTAGCCAGGAGCTGAATAAACTGTACAATTGGCCTGCAGTTAGCAACTTGTGTCTTAATATTAATAAAACTAATTATATAGTATTTGGAAAAGGAAGGGTTACTTCAGATATTGCTATGACAATAAGCCAAAACATCACAGAAAGAGTCTATGGAACAAAATGCACATATACAATCGGTAATATCTAAATTGGCTAGAACAGTGTCAATAATGTATACAGTAATTTTTTCCTGAAAAGCCTCGACATTGATTACTTAATATTTTTCGAATTTCTTGGCCCATATAAGAATACTGCTCAGAGATATGGGGAAATGCTCATCGCACAAATCTAATGTCCCTATTTACTATACAAAAGAGAGTTGTGATAATTACTTGTGGAGTAAAGTCTCGTGACCATACATATATCTTAATTCATTAATCTTAAATTTATTAAACGTTTCGATCTGATTAAATATAAAACATATATTTTATGTACAAGTTAAAATATAAAAGTTGACCCAATAATATTCAATTATTATTTTATTTTAATACAAATAATTTGCACACCAAAAGACAAAGGGACAAAATAAAAAATATAATTCGTGCTGCACTGAGGGCTAAATGTTTTTTCTATTGCTGGTTTTCTAATTCTATATTTATATAAATATTATATATAAATATATATATATATATATATATATATATATATATATATATATATATATATACATATATATATATAATATATATATATATATATATATATATATATATATATATATATAATATATAATACATATATATATATATATATATATATATATATATATATATATATATATATATATATATATATATATAAATATATATATATATATATATATATAAATATATATATATATATATATATATATAATATATATACATAAATATATATATATGTATATATATATATTTATATATATATATATATATATATATATATATATATAAATATATATATATATATATATATATATATATATAAATATATATATATATATATACATAAATATATATATACATATATATTTATATATATATATATATATATATATAAGCCGGGTGACCATACATTGTGGCATCGTTTTCGTTCCTTGTTTGTGGTAATCTAATGTGTTAGTTTTCCTTTCATGTTTAAGTATGTTAATGTACAGTCGTTTCAACCCAAATCGTTAGGCTGGGGGCCGTAGCCGAGTGTTACTACAATCTACACGTTCACCAACATGTGCCCAACGAATTGATGGGCGTTCCACGGTGCCTGTTTACGCTGTCTCGTCTATGTGATTAAACATTTATGATTCATCGCACCCCAACAAATAACAGAGAGATTGCTATCAACCGCTGCACAACTAAATGTCGACACGAATGACCGATTTGCAACAGATGCAGGACAATCAATTACAGAATTGGTCCGGGTCGCTAATTGAAATAAAGTGCAGCAACAGACGGTTCATTAACTGATAGCGACAGGACACGTTGTATTCATTAGTGCTGACTCTTCTAATTAAACAAACAGTCGCGGACGTTTCCACCATAAACTACGTGTAAGTGAAATGTTGCTTCACAATCAACGAAGTACGTATGAGGGTCATTGTGGGACACGCACTGATAAGATAAGATAAAAAGGTAATCACAATGTTATTGGCAACTCAGCTGAGTTGGATTAACATCGTTATACAGTAAGTGAAGTGATTGTTACTTCTTACTACACTTGTAGTAGTCGACTTCTCGCGACATACCACTGGCGGCCTCTTACTACACTTGTAGTAGTCTCCTTCTCGCGACATTCCACTGGCCGCCTCTTACTACACTTGTAGTAGTCGCCTTCTCGCGACATACCACTGGCCGCCTCTTACTACACTTGTAGTAGTCGCCTTCTCGCGACATACCACTGGCCTCCTCTTACTACACTTGTAGTAGTCTCCTTCTCGCGACATACCACTGGCCGCCTCTTACTACACTTGTAGTAGTCGCCTTCTCACGACATACCACTGGCCGCCTCTTACTACACTTGTAGTAGTCGCCTTCTCGCGACATACCACTGGCCGCCTCTTACTACACTTGTAGTAGTCTCCTTCTCGCGACATACCACTGGCCGCCTCTTACTACACTTGTAGTAGTCGCCTTCTCGCGACATACCACTGGCCGCCTCTTACTACACTTGTAGTAGTCTCCTTCTCGCGACATACCACTGGCCGCCTCTTACTAGACTTGACGTAGTCACCTTCTCGCGACATACCACTGGCCGACCCTGGTTAGATCAGTCCCCAGCGTATATATAGTCCACAAGTCAATGATACGCTTCAGTGAACATTACCGGCCTGTTACCTAACATAATGCTCATTGCTAGGATTACCGCCTAGCCTGGCTCGACAATAGCTATAGAAAACATGTTACATAAGATAGTGGCTATCACTGCGACTGTAGTGTAAACATAAAATAAATATATGATATTCACATTGTAAAAATGATAAGATAAGATAAAAGATAAAGACAATGGTATTGGCAACTCAGTTGAGTTGGATTCACATCATTATACAGTCAGTAAAACAATTCATGTAACAGTCAATAATCATAAAATACAATAAACATAAAATACAATATTCATAAAATACAATAATCATAAAAACTATATCATGAGTGGCGCAGCAGATATTATATTATTGTATTATTCATTGCCAGTTGTGTAAACCCCGTGGTGTCAGAGAGTTTCGATACATATTCGTCCGAGTTATTGGTAATGGATGCTAATTAATGTGCCTTATATTATAATCTGCATGTCTTTTGTCAGGTAAATGATGTTTCAGTTTGTGTGAGCCTACTTTCATTTTGTTAATAAAATATCGCTCACACAGACAGTTCCGCCTTTCTTTCAGTGTATGTAGACTTAAATCATTGAGTGTATCTTCACAGCTTTTGCATCTTAAGACTCTTTCCTATATCATTTCGATATTGTCACATAAGTAATTCTACAAATTGGTATGTAACACAGATCATGCATATTCCAAGATACGTCTCACAACATATACATATGCCGTGACCAGATCACTCTGGCTAACAGATGCGCGTTTCAATTGGTACAACATATATACTATTTTCCCAGCTGTTTTCACAATATTCTAAAGATGCTTATTCCATGTTAGATCATGATAAATTGTAAAGCCAAGAAGCTTAGCACGGTCTGCTTTATCTACATCCGTCCCGTCTATCTCTATATTATGTATGTTATTTCGAAAATTCCCATCTTGTGCATAACTGATGATCATATCTTTCGATTTTCCTGAATTGATTTTCATATTATTTTGCACCGTCAACCTATTGCTTGTTTAACACAAATGTAAAGTCCGTGTTGCTGTACGGAGCGGAAACGTGGCGAATAAACAAGACCACGCTGATAAGGGTCCAGACATTTGTCAACCATTGCCTGAGAAGAATTCTCCGAATACACTGGATGGACAGGGTGAGCAACAAAGACCTCTGGGATAGAACACACCAAGCCCACATAGAGACATAAATCCTTAAGAGGAGATGGGGATGGCTCGGCCACACCTTGAGAAAGCCAAGCACAAACATAACCAGACAGGTCCTGACGTGGAACCCCCAAGGCAAGAGAAAGAGGGGGAGACATCAAGCAAACAGGGAATGGCTGGCAACAACTGGAGAGGATTGCCCAAGACAGGAGGCGCTGGAGAAATGTTGTGGATGGCCTATGCTCCAGGAGGAGTTAAGGGCCTAAGTAAGTAAGTAAGTAACCTATTGACGATGTAAACTGATTATTGGATTACAGAAATACCTTTTCTATCACATACTTCGAATAACGTACTACCGTCCTCATACTTATATAACATAACAGGTGCTTTTTTTAAATCGCTTATGTAAACTTGGAAACATTTGGGTCCAGACGGGGTCCCTCGTGGTACTTCTCCATTTGGGCGGCCAGAATGGGAGTATTCATTTCCCATTTTTACCTGTTGAGTTCTGTGTAATAAAACTGTTGTCATCCTTCTTATAATATGCATATCATACAGTTGTAGATTTTCTAGTAACAAGTGATGATTAATGAGACCAACGCCTTGCTAAAATCCAGCATTACAACTCAGACATAAGTATCCTATTTATCAGTCGCTTCATACCATATGTATATCACTTCTACAAGAACGTCAGTTGTCGACGTTCCGCCAATTCCACCAAATTGCATAAAGACTAATTCTCCGTCAATTTTACCATCCACCGGTTTCATTATAATTGACTCAAACACCTTTGCGGAGTTAACGATATTGGTATAATGTCTTTCTTAATCAATGGGTGGGTTTATTTTCGGCAACGGTATTATGTTTGCCATCTTCCATCCCTGATGAAGTGCGCCTTCGCGCATTGAACTGTTGAAAATAGCAGTTAATGGATGATTCCTTTATACCTAAGCAGGAATGTTATCAGGCCCTGTGGCCTTATTCGCCTTAACTTTCTGTAGCGCTGTGAATGTTGTCATCACACCGATGACATATTGATCTGGTAGGTCCTCGTTTACTGTGAATATTTAATAATCCTTATTTAAACGGGATAAATGTTCACTGACAGACACACAAAACTTATTCATTTTACTGGCTAATAATCTGTTGTGTTAGTTAGTCGTTGCATGCCAGAATTGACATTCCCATCTAGTCCCAATAATTTGTTCATATGTTTCCACCAACCATGGGATACTGATTCATTCACTGCTGCAATTTATGCTTGATACAAGTTGTACTTAAGTCTCGAAGCGGTTAACCCTATTTCGTAATATCCTTGCTTAATTCAAATCACCGCTCATGTGAGTTCGCTGTGTTTTGCGAACTAATGTTCTAAACCAGTCCGTTACCCATGGTTTATCAGCCGTATGGCGCGTTACGACTTTGGTGGGAAAATACGTTCCCGTGAGCTTATTAATAACAGTTTGATAATATTAATACTTATTTTCACATAACTGTAACCTAAATAAGGGTTCCCATATAATAACTGACAAAGCCATAGGAAATGTGGCTGTTTCGTTGGGTCCCATACATCTTAAAGTTAAACGTGTTATACACACGGTATCCATTAGCCGATTATAACTTGGTTTCAGCAATACCGTATTATGGTCTGGTTTCCAAAGGATGTCGATAAGCAACACATGTTCTGGCAGCCTAACACTTTCTACAATCTAGGAAACTTTCTCGGGTTGTTTTTACCAAACACAATTTTGATCATTATATGCAAATATATGCAATCATCGTGTTAACCGTTTTATGGTATTTACATCTGATCGTTTACCACAAACTAGCTGTACATCATAACAATTGATCCTTCGCAAAAACACGGTTGGTAACACCATTGACTGCCTATATCCGTTCTCCTGTCTATGAGAAGACACTCTTGTTTGTCAATTCAGCCTCTGGAGAAGAAGTCAGCATCTTTGTTCCCAAGGACGAGGAACCTAAGACGGAGGCTGATAACATCATTGCGGCCATCGGCTTCAAGAAGGCGGACAAAGCCCTCCTAACATCGCGATGGGAGTCATCGGGATTGTGATGCTTGTTATTCCTGCCCTGGTGCTCTTTAGTCTGGATTTCAACACCTTGAGAATCCACTTCCGGTTCATGAAGAGAAATATTCAGCATGGATAGAGAAACCTAGTTCAGAGGAACACAAAAAAAGTTGAGCCGATGTCATAACATATAAAATTATCTTTGCGGAACTGTACGTGAATTATACTCGCGTTGCATTTCAATACGCACTGTGTGCGTGCGTGTACGTGAGCAACCAGTTTAATAAATTAATAACAAATATACCTGTATATGTTGTGGACCATTAGAAGTAAGTGTAGTATGTGTGTGAAACATTAATCAAAATAGCAGGTGTTTACATGATGTGGAGTATTATACGCATTAACTCGCTACGTTGCGCTATGTCTTAGCAGTTGAAAGCAATTTATGCGTTATGCTAATGTGATATATTTCATGTAGTTGTTAGCACTGCATTTTTGACATGTGTGTCTTCGTAAATATTTTTTCAGAGTGCACCCACAAAGCTAATCTCACATAGCCGACTTTCTCGCCGAGAAAAGAGACTAATCGCAGACACGTGGTTTAACTGTTACCGGCAAATGATGTCGCCGGTCAGATCGATTTGTTGGGGAGTATATTTATTGTTACACGTGTGTAGTGTGTTTTGGATAAAGAAAGTATCAGAGTCAATAATATGAGAGTCACTTTGATTGGTGAAAAAAATTCTGGGTAATCAAACAAATTCGAAACAATGAAAAGTGGTACGTTTATTTTAATCCAGGCTTTTGTGAGAGTGACAAGTTTATTTCTGCTTCGACTTCGTGATATCGGACTAAGCCAGACAGTGTTTACATGGTTCAAATCATACCTTGCAGGCCGAACTAATGCAATAAAGATATGCGAAGCAACTTCAGCGACGAGACTTATTCATCACGGTGTTCCGCAGGGCTCGGTTCTAGGTCCGATGCTATTCAACATGTACATTCTACCTATCGCGGACATCTTCGAACGCCATCAGATCCGCTACCACATATACGCGGACGACAATCAACTATACGCTGAGTGTCCGCCACTGAACCATGCTGACGCACTATGGAAAATCGACGAATGTGCTGAACTGCAACCATCTCCTACTCAATGAGACGAAAACAGAAGCCATCATTTTTCGTTCTACCGCCGTCCGTTCGCCTTCTGCTGTGTCCACTATCGATGTGTGTGGGTTCGCCGTATCACTGACGCCCACGGTTCGTGACATCGGCGTTGTACTTGACAGCTGACTTGACATGTCGGCTCAAGTATCGAACGCTTGTCGTGCTGCTAATTTTAATTTATTTCGCGTCGCTAAGACACGAACAAGCCTTACCATCGCAGCATGCGAGCCTCTTGTTCACTCCCTCGTTCCATCGCGGATCGACTACGGGAACGATGTACTGTATGGCATCTCCGACCGCCTCTTGCACTGTCTTGAGATGGTACAGCGGTCGGCGGCAATAGTTGTTTTACGGATTAGGCGGGGCGACCGGCGAAGCATGACAGCAGTGCTGCAACAACTCCACTGGTTGCCGGTCAATTATCGCATTGAATACAAACTACTCGTCCTTGTGTTCCGCGCCCTTCATGACCGGACGCCGGCGTACCTCGCCTCGCTCATCACGCCGTACGTTCCGCGCCGCGCCCTACGGTCTGCCGATCGCGCCCTACTCAAACTAAAAAAAACTCGCGGGCGATCTGGCAGCATCTCCTCCCAGGCGCCGGTACCCATGCGCCTTTTTCTGCGTTCCTTCGCCTCCTTGCAACAGTGGACTCTGATCTACCATTTGGCGATTTATTAAACAACCACAAAGGCAGTTATTTATACTTATTTACTATATTTCTTCTTCCTGGCGGACAAAGAAGGAAACAATAGCCGAATAGCCGAATTGTGGCCGCATTGAGCGTGAGCCACTCGATCCCCAGATGGCGTAACCGTCAGTCCACCATCTCTGTCTATTTCTATACGCTAACTTTGGGGTCAGTCTGACAGCATCTCCTCCCAGGCGCTGACGTCTACTCGCCTCATTCTATGTTAAGTCCTTGGACAAGTCGCCTCTGATCTTCCCACTGGCGATGATAAAAATGAACTGTTTTTACTCAACGTATTAGTAAACATGCACGTGTACCACACCACGTGTAAAGATTCTCCATGATGTATCACGTGATGAAATCCGACCGCCGCATTGGTTCACATCCGCCCATGGTGCTCAACTTACCTGCTCCAAAAAAAATCGCTTATGGTCTGGAAGCATCTCCTTCCAGGCGCCGGCCCCACGCGCCTCTTTCCGCGTTCCTTCGCCTCCTTGCACCAGTGGCCTCCGATCTACCAATTGGCGATGTATTAAAACACCACAAAGGCAGTTTTTTTAGACTTACTTACTATAATTGTTTTCTTCCTGGCGGACAAAGAAGGAAACAATAGCCGAATAGCCGAATTATGGCCGCATTGAGTTTGAGCCACTCGATCACCAGATGGCGCGACCGTCACTCCACCATCTCTGTCTCTATTTCTAAAGGCTAACTTTGGGTGCAGTCTGGCAGCATTTCTCCCTCCCTCCTCCTCCCTCGCCGCTCATCTTCCCATTGGCGATGATAAAATAAACTGATCAATTCACTCATAACGTGCAGTCGCCACTATCATAGGGTCTCTTTGTGTGAGTAATGGCAAATGAATCGGAAATGTAGTCTGTGGCCAATAATCAATTCGCCCACTTTGTCCGACAAGTAGAAAATAACTACCTTTGTGGTAATTCATTTAGTGATTTTTCCCGCTTATTCTCACATTGGATGCGTTGGCAAAGATAATGTTTTCTTTACTTCTACATTAAATCTTTTATTCGATGGCATCGTGGCAACATTTCTAAATCATTCACTGGACTGGGTCGACATTGAGAGGTATCCCGTATGGATGCGTTTTTTCCTGAAAGATGTGTGAATTACACACAACATGTTTCTTAATACAAGATAAATGTGCTGTGAAATGTTGCAAATTGTAGGAAAATTTGTGCTGGAATCCAAAGAAAACAACGTTATAATGGCACCGTATTTAAAAATAAAATGTTCACCCATTTTGGACGGGTGTAAGCTATATATTAATACACTAACTTGGGGGGCAGTCTGGCAGTATACCCTCCAAGACGTCGACACACACGCGCCTCTTTCTATGTTCCTTCGCCCCCTTGCACCAGTGACCTCTGACCCACAAAGTGGCGATGTATTAAGAAAACACAAAGGCAGTTATTAAATTTATTTACTATAATGCCTTTTTACATATCGGACAAAGACGGAAACAGTGGCCTAATTGTGGCCAAATTGAGTGTGAACCACTCTCCAGATGACGTAACCGTGGCCAGGCTCGCGTTCAAATGCAAATGCATTTTTAAATGTCGCATTTGCATTTGCATTTAAATGCAGTGTTGTCTCCTGCTCCGCATTTGCACTTGTATTTGTATTTGAATCAAAACATTTGCATTTGAATCGAAAACATTTGTATTTGATAAAAATTGTGTTTGAATCAAACCATGTTTGATTCAAACACATTTTCACTTGGCTGCAAGTTACCAGCCCCAAATGTTTACTTTAGACATATTTGCAGAAACCATAATTAGCAGTCAACTTATCTCCCTAATAATGGGCATGTTATTGTGGAAGACCCTTCAATTCCTGCCTGCCTGAATGACCAGCCCACCCCAGTTGGTAGTGTTTGTGTGCTCACTTATGCTAAGCTTATCTGTGAAATGCAATCAGTGAAGTTCAGGCAGCCTTTTGAAATCCATGACCTCAATTATCACAAATATTTTTGGTATTCACAATCTATCTCAATTTAAAACAATATTATTTTTTATAATGTAACCATAATCACTATATACCATAAGACACCATATAATTAACACAGTTTTGTCAATGAATGATATTATATATTAACTTTTGTTTGTATTTCATTTGATTAATTCTGTCACTATACTCTTTCTTCCCACCGAGCGCTAAGTTTCTGCTGCAGACAGTAAAGCCCAAGTATTTCTTACTAAGCAAATACGGCAGACCATTTAGGTCTTATCTCATTGTCTTTCTGAATGGACACGGTTTATTTATAGATGTTGGGCAATTAAAGGGCAGCTGCCTGTTCATTCCCTTGATGGGGAAAGAAACTTCCCCACTTGAATAAATCCATTGTTTATCCAAGGCTAGTAGACCACCCAAAGGTTTCCCTAATTAAATATGTCACTTATAGTGCTCTTACATGTCATTTGAGTATAATATCTTTTGATTGATTGCTGAAAAGTATTTAGTAATAACGCATCTGTTTTAAGTAACTATATTTAATAACGTTGATGTAAACGGGTTTGTACTTTTTTGCATTTTTCAGTCATAACAAAACACTTGCATTTACATTTGAATTATTTCAGACACTTGCATTTGCAATCGAATCATCTCAAACACTTGCATTTGCATTTGTAATTAAACCATCTCAAACATTTGCATATGCATTTGAATCATTCCAGACACTTGCATTTGCATATTGATGCATTTGCATTTGAGTCATTTCGAACATTTGCAATTGCATTTAAATATGCTGGCTCGCATTTGAACCCAAATCTGACCGGGACCCATCTTTATATCAATGCACTGATTTTGTGGGCAGTCTGGCAGAATGTCCTCCCAGGCACCGACATCCACTCGCCCCTGTCTATGTTCCTTCGCCTCCTTACACCAGATATGTGACTTTGTCGAATACCACCATATGTGTTAATGGAGCACCGATGTGCTGTGAAATGCTGAAGAACATCAAATCGTAGGATATGTTTTGCAGAAATTTTATGAAACTTTGAATGGCAGCCTATTGAAAAATCAAATGTGGTTTCACCCCTTTTGCAACTTGGACGGGTGTAAGCTAGTGTATGCTAATACACTAACTTTGGGCGCATCCAGTCAGTATCTCCTTCCTCGCACCGACGTCCCCTCGCCTCTGCCTATGTCCAGCTAGCATAAAGAATACTACAAATACAAACACTAATAAAACGTGTAGCAAGCGAAAACAAAACACATTTTATAATTTGATAATTGATTAGAATTTTAATGAAATAACCAATACCGCCAGAGAACGATATCATTCATTTTAATGAAAACATTATCATTTCATTAATGACCTATGCTTGGTCTAAGCGTAGCATGTAGCTTTACGTTAGCATCGGCTGCATGATGTGGCGCCATCACTTGTCACTCTCACAAGAGCCTGGAATCAAATTAACGTACCACTTTTCATTGTTACGAATTTGTTTGATTAACTGGAATTTGGTTAACCAATCAAAGGGACTCTCATATATTTTACTCTGATACTTGATTTCTGTATCCAAAACATACATATACGCATGTAACATTAAATACACTCCCCAACAGATCGATTTGAACGGCGACACCATCTGCCGGTAACGGTTAAACCACGTATCTGCCATCAGACTCTTTTCTCGGCGAGTCCACGAAGTCGGGCGAAAGTCAACTATGGGAGATTAGCTTTGTGGGTGCACTCTGAAAAATTATTTACGAAGACACACATGTCAAAAATGCAGTGCTAACAACTACTTGAAATATCTCACATTAGCATAACGTACATATTGCTTTCAACTGCTAAGACATAGCGCAACATAGCGAATTAATGAGTATAATACTCCACATCATGTACAACACCTGCAATTTTGATTAATGTTTCACACACGTACTACACTCACTTCTAATGGTCCACAACATGTACAGGCATATTTGTTATTGATTAATTAAACAGCGGGCTCACGTACACGCACGTACATAGAGCGTAATGAAATGCGAGGCGAATATAATTCACGTGCAGTTCCCCAAAGATATTTTGCCATTTTATGACATCGGCTCAACTTTTGTGTTCCTCTGAACTAGGTTTCTGTATCCATGCTGAAGATTTCTCTTCATGAACCGGAAGTGCTTTCTCAAGGTGTTGAAATCCAGACTAAAGAGCACCACGGCGGGAATAACAAGCATCACAATCCCGATGACTCCCATCGCGATGTTAGGCGGGGCTTTGTCCGCCTTCTTGAAGCCGATGGCCGCCATGATCTTCTCAGCCTCCGTCTTAGGTTCCTCGTCCTTGGGAACAAAGATGCTGACTTCTTCTCCAGAGTCTGAATTGACAAACAAGAGTGTCTTCTCATAAACAAGAGAACGTATATAGGCAGTCATTGGTGTTGCCAACCATGTTTTCGCGAAGGATCAATAGTTAAGATATACACCTAGTTTGTGGTAAACGAGCAGATGTAAATACCATTTAACAGTTAACACGATGATTGCACGAGTAAATTTTTTACATATCTCATAGTCAGTTTACCCTTTTCTTCTCGTGACGTTTCCATTGCTATCTTCTTCAGACGACTACCGCTAGATGGCGACACGGTAGTCTTTCTACGCTGACGTTACTCTATTGTGTGCCCCCCCCCGCGGCCGCGCCCTGGGTGGCCCTTCAGGAGATCATCGTAGATGTGCGAGAGTCGGTGTCGGCCCTCATGTCGATTCTTATCCATATAGCTTGTTTGATGCCTCTTTTTCTCGAGTCCGACACTCTGTTTACAAACATGGCCCCCTCCCTGTCTACTATGTGATTCTGTTGAGTCATGTGATCTGTGATCGCTGATTTATGCATCTCTTTGTCCGATGCTTCGGGTGTAGGGTCTGCTAGCCCATACTTTCTCAGCGCCTTCTTCGTGTTCTTTGATGCAGGTTCCTAGGGTACGTTTCGTTTCTCCGATGTATGTGGCATTACATTTCTTGCACGTTATGGAATACACCCCTTCGAGCATCTTTTGTGGTTCAACTTTGTCCTTTGGTCTTACTAGTGACCTCTTAATGGTGTTGTGAGGCTTCACTGCTGCGTTCACATTGTATTTCTTCATGATCCGTGATATGGTTTCGGATAATCCTTGGACATGTGGAAGTACCACCATGCCTTTGTTCTTGTCTTTTCCCACTGGTTTTTTCCTGATGTTATCTTCCTTCTTTATTTTCATAATTGTCTGCACTGTTGATATGGTCCCTTGTGGATACCCACATCTCGGTAGAGCTGCCTTGTTGTGTTCCGTTTATTTTCGTCATCTGTCACAAGTGTTTCGAATCTGTCCATTAAAGTACGGATCATTCCCATCTTCCGGTGTAACGGGTGGTGTAAAGAAAAGTATCGGTCTGCTTGGGTATTCTTTCGGAAGATTAGTAGTTTCATCTCTCCCGATTCCTTCCTTTCTAGTAAAGTGTCTCTAAATGGTATTGTTCCTTCTGCTTCTTCTTCATGTGTGAATTAGATGATGTTTGTCTCGTCCACTCTGTTTAGATGGTCGGTCAGTTGCTGTCATCCATGTGTTTATCACTTCTAGTATGTCATCTACATAACGTTTCCACATTCTAGGTCGGCAGCTGATCGGGACTGTGGCAATAGCTTCTTGCTCCAGATGTTCCATGAAGAGGTTGGCGACGATGGGGGACACTGGGCTACCCAAGAGGTTGGCGACGTTGGATTTGGGAGGCTTAGCTAATTTCAAAGTTGGCGACGTTGGATTTGGGAGGCTTCGCTGATTTCAAAGTCCCTTTCGTATCTGCTCGTAAGTTTTCTGCTTCTGTTTGTGGCAGCGTGGAGCAAGACTGTTTGTGGCAGCGTGGAGCAAGACTGTTTGTGGCAGCGTGGAGCAAGACTGTTTGTGGCAGCGTGGAGCAAGACTGTTTGTGGCAGCGTGGAGCAAGACTGTTTGTGGCAGCGTGGAGCAAGACTGTTTGTGGCAGCGTGGAGCAAGACTGTTTGTGGCAGCGTGGAGCAAGACTGTTTGTGGCAGCGTGGAGCAAGACTGTTTGTGGCAGCGTGGAGCAAGACTGTTTGTGGCAGCGTGGAGCAAGACTGTTTGTGGCAGCGTGGAGCAAGACTGTTTGTGGCAGCGTGGAGCAAGACTGTTTGTGGCAGCGTGGAGCAAGACTGTTCAGTGGCTACTATATATTGCTCTATTGGGATTTTTTCGGTATTATATCATAATTTAGTCCTTTCGCGAGAACCTTCGTTTCTGCGTTCTTCAGTTAATATTGCGAGATATTGACTACCCACTTATTAAGTTGTTGTTCTGACAGTGGTGGTGATCAGTGGTATTCTCTGTGTATTTTGTTTGCTGTTTCCAACGTTCCAGCTTTTGGTGATGTCGCCATTTTGTGTTCTTGTACACCATCTCGTGTGTTCGCGCCAGTGTGACACAATGTGACACAGTGTGACCCAATGCTGTCTTTGGTGTTGCTAGGCAACTGCATCACCAATTCGTCTTTAGTATTGTCTTTCTATTCTCTGTAACTATCCAATTTTGTATTAATTATTCTCTCCCTTATCAGGTCCTTTTTTGCCTTTCTATGATGCAATTGGCTCGTTTCGTGTTGATAGGGCATTTGACTACCGTGTCGCCATCGAGCGGTAGTCGTCTGTCACGAGAAAAAAGGTAAACTGACTGTGAAATAAATAAAACAATATTACTCATTTGAACCATCCAGTCTGATGAACATCTTCACTCATATACGATGATTGCATATATTTGCATACAATGATCAGTGGCATATGAGCGATCTAAAAATTGTGTTTGGTAAAAACATCCAGAGAAAGTGTCCGAGGTTGTAGTAAGTGTTAGGCCGCCAGAACATGTGTTGCTTATTGACGTCCTTGTGGGTGATCTGGGTGAACATGTGTAATCATTTTGAGTTGTCACCACATTATTTTCCAGTGTTTCAATAATTTCAAGTTTGTATTGACTTTAACCTGGTCCCCGGCACCTCGGCTCCTATTTCTAAGACAATCAAACTGTTAGTTTAATATGCAATGTTGTATTTCTATGGTTGGTTTTTACTAATCTCGCACGGTCTGTGTCTAACTCTGCCTACCTTCACAGACAGGGTCGACGCCAATCCATCGGCCCCCTGGTCCACATTCCTTAGACAGCTGTCCCGACACGAAGTTGTACCGGGGTAGACAGCGATAGATGATTCTTCTCTGCCGTAGAGACTTCTTGTCTTCGCTCCAAGTCGTGTTGACGACATACGGAGGCCGCGGGCACTCCACTTCTGCATCACGAATGCGTAAGAATGGTGTCACTTCCGTTGTGAAACGGAGACAATTAAGGGTTGTTCCCAACCGTGGATCGGAATAACCGTAATAACACTACTCAGGTTATTGCTAACACGACTGATACATACTTGTATCGTTGTGGAACTAAAACAGCGCTAATTTATGCAGTGCTGCTCTGTTATATGATCTGATCTAATATTTTGGAAATAGCAAAACAATACAAAATGGGCAATAGTGTGTTGTGTTTTATATACATTGTGTAAGACACACGTAGTGCATGTGGGGCAAGACGGCCCCCATTGATATTGGGCAAGACAGTCCCCTGTATTATCCCATACGCACATGGTCATAATGTATAACATGTATTACACATGATCAATTAAGTTTAATACATTTAATGTGTTATGAACGTTGTATAATTTACGTTCTGCTAGCCTGTAGGCAGTCATTATGATCGGATGTTACAAAAGCCAATATGATATTATGTATGGATTGCAAGAAGTATCATATTATATTTTAACAGCAATTTCAATAAAAAAAATTAAAATAGCCTAATAAATTGCTATAATACCATTTCCAGGTATACATTTTATGTTTAGGTTTAGGCAGTATTTCATAAGCGAAAGCCACGTGGGAGGGAGCTATTTACCGTCTTGCCCCATACAGAGGGCCGTCTTGCCCCATACAGGGGGCCGTCTTGCCCCATACAGAGGGCCGTCTTGCCCCATACAGAGGGCCGTCTTGCCCCATACAGGGGCCGTCTTGCCCTAGAGATGGGGCAAGATGTTATTTTTTGGTACTCTTGCTATTTTTAAAATGCAACTCATCTAAGTTGTCAGTTTGCTGAAAATAATTTTCCAGTGGATAACGCACATATATGTTTACAATATTAAAGACAAGTTAACGTAGCTTAATGGTGTTTAATCTGAAAGTTTTCCTTAGGGGGGCCGCCCTGCCCTAGATTACCTTACCTTAGTTACTACATGTCTATTCCTAATATTTCCGTAATTACAACTAAGCTAAAACTACTAATAATAATCATTAATGCGAGTTTTCCAATATAACTGCAGCGTAATAAACGGAAGGAATTACAAACTACCATAATTACAGTAATGCTGTTATTGAAATTGCCCAAAGCGCACGATTATTGGCCCATTGGTATCTTAGTTGTCGTTACGATTACATTAACTCTGTTTCAATTGCAATACGGCTTGTACATAAACCAACACAATTCTTTTTGACGTATACAGTGATACCGGAAATCGAACATGAACACAATACATTGAAATAAAAGTAACTGATAACATTACCTGGAGAAAGTGTGATGCAACAAGCAAAGACTTTCTTCTAATCCTGGTGAAAATTTGATTAGGTAAGTCTTAATGGTTGTGATTAGAAGAAAATAAGCAATTCTCATGTAAACAGGACAACTCCAAAACTCCAAAAATCTCCAGACTCACTCTCGCATGTAGGAGTTGTCCCACTCCACTTTCTGTTGGCCTGGCACCTGAGCTCCTCGTCTCCAGAGGTAATGGAGTATCCCTGGTGACACGTGTACAGCACACGTGACTTGTACGTCAGCGACTTGACGTTGTAAGTCGCCATGTTTGGTAATTCCGGTGTCGGGCAGGTAATTTCTGTAACGCAAGAATGACGACATGACATTGTAATGACGTATGTCATAATAATTGTAAATTGTAACCCAATGATCGTATATGAGCAATGGACCTCAGGTGAGAGTGCGTTCGAGGGCGTGTCGAGAGTTTAAATTTGTGTGCACGAAGATTTTGCACGCATGCGTCACCGTGTATAATCTTTCCATGTGATTTTATGTTATCACAGTAGACTCTCGCTATAAGTAACATATCGGGACTTGCTCAAACTGTTCCATGTATCCGATGTTCGTTTTATTCATGGGAACATAAAACAGTACAGACCAGAACAGGTATTTCAAAGTTATTCCTTTTAATGTTCCTTACTTGGAGTCCTTGTAGCGAGAGGTTACTGTGTTTACAGCAAATGCTTTCTTGCTGTTTCTGTGTCGACGACAATTGGAGTCCTTGTAGCGAGAGGTTACTGTGTTTACAGCAAATGCTTTCTTGCTGTTTCTGTGTCGACGACAATTGGAGTCCTTGTAGCGAGAGGTTACTGTGTTTACAGCAAATGCTTTCTTGCTGTTCCTGTGTCGACGACAATTGGAGTCCTTGTAGCGAGAGGTTACTGTGTTTACAGCAAATGCTTTCTTGCTGTTTCTGTGTCGACGACAATTGGAGTACTTGTAGCGAGAGGTTACTGTGTTTACAGCAAATGCTTTCTTGCTGTTTCTGTGTCGACGACAATTGGAGTCCTTGTAGCGAGAGGTTACTGTGTTTACAGCAAATGCTTTCTTGCTGTTTCTGTGTCGACGACAATTGGAGTCCTTGTAGCGAGAGGTTACTGTGTTTACAGCAAATGCTTTCTTGCTGTTCCTGTGTCGACGACAATTGGAGTCCTTGTAGCGAGAGGTTACTGTGTTTACAGCAAATGCTTTCTTGCTGTTTCTGTGTCGACGACAATTGGAGTACTTGTAGCGAGAGGTTACTGTGTTTACAGCAAATGCTTTCTTGCTGTTTCTGTGTCGACGACAATTGGAGTCCTTGTAGCGAGAGGTTACTGTGTTTACAGCAAATGCTTTCTTGCTGTTCCTGTGTCGACGACAATTGGAGTCCTTGTAGCGAGAGGTTACTGTGTTTACAGCAAATGCTTTCTTGCTGTTTCTGTGTCGACGACAATTGCATTATTCTTCTGATATATTCTGTTGTAGCATCTCAGTGGGGAAAGTGAGGCCACCAAATCATTGTGGCCACACTTAAGTTACTATGATATCCACATGCTGGAAACGAGAGCGATGTGTTGTGTTGGTTTTACCTGTGCAGACAATCTCGTCGCCCTCCCAGACACCACGCTTGCTGCAGACTAGTGCAACATGTGGACCCTCAGTATAGTAGCCAGAGTCACAAGTGTAGGTGGCGCGGTCCAGATACCTCGTCCCTGGCTCTTCGTTCCTGGCGTGGGTCACATTCGGAGGCTGACCACAGTTCACCTCTGTAACACGACATGTACGTCAAGACACTGCAGTAAGCTCACTTTCCAAACAGAGTCTTCGTCTGCGGTATAATTGCGTACGTGTTGGGACATTACAGAAGATCGACTTGAATCTCTGGCTTTTGAAGAACAGGCGTTGAAGAAAGCAAAATATAATATGTCCTTAAAATATTAATTTCACATGTGTGTGTGTGTGTGTGTGTGTGTGTGTGTGTGTGTGTGTGTGTGTGTGTGTGCGTGCGTGCGTGCGTGCGTGCGTGCGTGCGTGCGTGCGTGCGTGCGTGCGTGCGTGCGTGCGTGCGTGCGTGCGTGCGTGCGTGCGTGTATAAGTGTGTATGTGCTATTGTTAGTATACTTTGTTTATACGTTGTTGGCTAGTTGTTCTCCTATAAATCTGTTAACATGACTTATGAATATTTAACAATATCTTCACACAAAAAATCAAGTTCCAAATGAAACGTAGACAAGTTTCAGTTGTATTATCGTGAATCCGATTGTCTGTCCAAACTTCAAGTGTAAGAGACGGAGAAGACGCCGTGTGGTGTTACTCACTGGTGCACGTTGGTTGCTCACAGCTCCAGTTTCCCGTGACGAGACAGTCACACATGTTGGTACCTGTCGACATGTTGTAGCCGGCCACACAGGAGTAACTGACCCGAGCCCCGACCACGACACCCGCGACGAACGGCACAACCTTGGAATCACTGCCGACGTGGATACTGGGACAGGTGATTTCTGAAAGTAACATTTACAGAAATTCATAGACTGGGAGTATGATTTTACTGCAGGAAAACTCATAAGTAATTAGAGAATGGAATCTTTAAGGCCGTTTCTTCAAGTAAATTATAACTAATCGATTAATTATATTTGCAAAGTATATTAGAAGCTTAATTGCAATTCTGAAAACAAGTTGTAATTTATCTAGCAAATAAATGCCTAAGTGCCTAAACGTAGGTCGCACGATCAGATTGTTGGACCTGTAGAAAGGGTTACGTACCCTCAAACACTGGCTGCTTCCCATCCCAGTGTTCGTCCTCGCCACAGGTCCGCACCAAGTCGCCGCTGACGTAGCGATAGCGACCCTCAGGTCGGTACGTTACTTTGGATCCGACCGTCAGTCTGCCACCAGAACGCACGCCGCCCACTATGTTTGTGGGTGCCTTGCATGTGGTTTCTGCAATTCGTATACGTTTTATATTGTTGATAAGATTTCTTAAGGCAATTACGTGCACGAACGCGCGCTCGCACGCACACTCAAGCGCGCGCACGCACGCACACTCAAGCGCGCGCGCGCACGCACGCACGCACGCACATGCACACGATGCAATATTGCACTTAAACACTTGATACATATCTAAACATAACATGCCTTTTAGATTAATTTATATCACGAATAACCATGATATATATGTCGTCCGTACATAATTTGCAACACTTAAGTGTATTAAAATAGGCTATATTAGTTTTTTAAATACTAGAAATACAGGCTGTGTATCGTATTAAAAGTTAACGTATGGGCCGGTTGTATAATGTTGTCATAATAAATGTAATTGCTACTTACACTTATGATTAGAACGTGTGTATTTTTGTTATATGGTGCACTACCCTGCTATTCAAAATGGAATATATAAGGTGTAAAATTAAAAGGAATAAAAATAATACTTTTCAACAAAATACGGAAACACAAACTAACTTTGTTGGGGCAAATCATAAGACAGGAAGGAATACAAGGGGAAACATTGGAGGGAAGGAGGTGGGGTGAACGAGGAAGGGAAAGGCCAAGAGCCACACGACAGACAATATCAAGGCGTGGATGGGAAATAGGAAGATTTGATAAGAACGGCATTAGACAGACATTAGTGGCGATCAATGACAGCTGACATTCCGATGAGGGGATGACACCACACGATGATGACGACAAATATAACTTCAGTTATTGAACACAGTTAATGCATGCATGCATTGTGACGTACGTGCACACACGAGATGTGTCCCGGACCACACGCCCTCTGCCAGACACGTCATCACTAGGCTGCCGCTCTCTCTGTGGTGGCCAGGCAGACAATCCAAAGTGACAGCGTCCTCATAGTGGGCGCCTGTCTGGTCTGTCACCCGACTTCCCACGCCTGTAACGTCGCCGCACTTGACGCCTGTAGAGAGGAATAACATTTCCGTTACGAGAAACCCAACATTACTCAGCGCACGTTTATCCAAAACGCCCATCACACCAGTGACGCCACTCACCATATCACCACTGCCACAACTTATATTTCATGTGCTGATTCTGCACATGTTCATTTCATTTGGTAATTTCCTGATTTGTTTTAAGACATCGCTCTATTACAAATTGCATACAATGGTGGATAATGTTTGCATCGAAAATGTGTCTAGAAATACAATAATATTCGGTTTTGTTTGAAACTATGTTCCGTCGGCCTGAACTCCGCCGTGTGAGCCAAAATAAAATGGGGTCGTGTGCTTGTAATTATATCCAAAAATAGAACATTGTTTAACTACCAGGAATTTGTTATTTTATTACAGATTCGTGACGCCCGGTGTCAAGATAAAGAATTAGAAGGACGAAAATTCTCCTGCTGGAGACGAAATAATGAAAGGATTGCACGCACGCAGTGTGCTGCGGCAAGGAGGCTGCATGACGGGGTATCCTCACATTAGGGACATTTTCTGAAAAAAATTAAGGTCTGCAGGATACCAGCGCATGCATTATGTAGCCAAACATGGGAACGCTTTAAGACAAAGAAATTAGTTGTGGCTAAAACATGACATGGAAGAAATAGTTTATTTGATAAATAACGTAAAGCAAGGGATCTGACCAAACTGGCAAGAAAGGATATCTCCTTCACACAGCAGGAAACCTGCCATCTCTGACTGGACCCAGACATACGCTTATTGTGAAGGCGTTACATCATCTAGTCTCCATCACTCACGTGTACAGTTGAGAGACACCCGTGTCCAGTCTCCATCGACCAAGCATTCGGACTCGACCTCATTGCTCTCGTAGCCGACGTCACAACGGTAGCGGACAACACATCCACGACTGACACAGCTGTCTGTCACCCTGGCGTATTTCACCGGTGGTGGTGTCCCACACGTCACTTCTGGAGACACCAAATAAACACTGTAGTCAGCGATACTCACAAGGCGCGCGCCAATTTCAATCAACAATATATGTTGTAAGTGAGCAAGGAAGCCATTGGCTGCTCGAGAGCCGACAAGTGAGCAAGGAAGCCATTGGCTGCTCGAGAGCCGACAAGTGTTTCACCCGTCCTTTTTGTTTTTGAACATATTCGTACATTAACACACAATGGCGATTTAACGGGGCATTGGGTCACGCCTTTGGTTTAAATGTTTGATTTTTCGTATTTGTTGCGCCCCTACACGGGAGCATGGTAAACTAGTGGGTGATTAGGCTTATCTCCCCTTTTGGCCTCCCCTTTACAATTCATTCATCGCCTCTGTCAAAAAGGGTGTTTTTCATTCTCATCTTCAGTGGTCCTTCCTTAAATGTCCCTCCTCAATTCGATTTTTTGCCCGTTTCATTTCACATCCATTTGACGAAAATTCAAACCTACCTACAATACGACATGCTATAGCTCGATTGAGCAACTTTTCTACGTAGTTTTTGTGAAATTATCAGACAAACAATTACATTATTTAATGCTTGAGCCACCATTTATTGATGCGAAATTTGAAACTCTGAAAACTCACGAATTTCGCCCTTGGTAATATTTCATAGTTTTGTCATGTGATCGGCAACATGGAAGTCGCGCCCATGAACTGCCTTGACTCCATAAAGTGCTTACCATTTTGGATGTCCACTTTGTTAGCCTTACTAGATCTAAAGACAAAAGTAAACTATTTCGATGATGTGAACAAAAATAAGGAGGTTTCTCAGTTCTGGACTCATTTCTTCCAATCATTCGCTCTCTTTCGTCGCATGTCAGGTAGAGTTGAGGAGAAATTGGCGCATTATTTAGTGATAATGATAACGAACATATACAGTCACTAACACTGCATGACCGAGACGAACCGTACAAACGGCCTTTAAATCATACGTCTGTTTTTCACTGCATGCATGCAAGTAGTTTTCTTGCAGTGGTCACAACCTCAGTGGTTTGGATCAAAAATAGCTTTTTGGTGATAGATTTCCTCTTACGAGTAAAGACGATTTATTTCTTGAGAGGGAAATAATTAAAAATTCGCTTCGACTGTTAGTAATTTTAATGTCTGGCAGTTAGATAATTTGCTTGAATTACTTAACCCGTGTCATCATAGCCGATTATGGTTGACGGTGCTATTTACCGAAACTCTCTTCGGTGCGGGAATATTCCTTTGTTTTCTCTAATAAGAAATAAATCATTGAAATCACAATTATGTCCAACGATGAACAATTATTATAGCATCAGTTATAATCTTCAATGAAGTCGATGAATTATTTAGTCTTCGGGAAACAACTCCTGCTATTCTGCAAATACGCTGGCTGACCTTCGCATATCAATGACGGCTTCGTCCATTTGCCATCCAATTGACAACGGCTGAATCCCTCGCCCGCCTTCCGCTCGTAACCATGGTTACATGTGTAAGTAACTTTCCCACCAACCACGTCGCCATTCCACATTGAGTAGGAGGCATTGGTGACGTTCAGCGGGGAGCCGCAGTGTACCTCTGGGGAAACCACATAACTCGAGTGAATGTTCGAACGGATTGGTTGAATTGTCAGATTGTCAGAAAAATAGGGATATGGTTTAAACAGTTTATTCAAATACGTATACAAGTATGTATGATACAATATTGTGCGTATGCGTGTTTGTGTGCGTGCGTGCGTGCGTGCGTGCGTGCGTGCGTGCGTGTGTGTGTGTGTGTATTTGAGTGTGCGTGTGCGTGATACAATATTGTGTGTGTGTGTGTGTGTGTGTGTGTTTGTGTGTGTGCGTGTGCGTGTGCGTGTGCGTGTGCGTGTGCGTGTGCGTGTATTGTGTGTGTGTCTATCTGCGAGTGTGTATGTGTGTGTGTGTGTGTGTGTGTGTGTGTGTGTGTGTGTGTGTGTGTGTGTGTGTGTGTGTGTGTGTGTGTGTGTGTGTGTGTGTGTGTACGTGCATGTTGTACGTGGATGAGTGTGTACAGACGTATGTATATCGTCTCACCTGTACATTCCGGGTCTTCGTTGTGCCAAAGCCTGTCATCACCGCACACTTTGGTCAGATTGCCTGCCTCCAGTCTGAAGCCTGGCAGACACGAATATGTGGCGGTGTCGTTCACTCGTACCCCGTCAGTAGTCAACGACGTGTTGGCGATGTCCGGAGGAGGAGGATTACATAGCACTTCTGCAATACGTAAGTATGTCGATATAGATGAGTACAATAGTTACCTATTGGTTAGGTTAGCAACATAAAAAAGCGTCAATTCAAGTCGAGAATAGTGCATTTGTTGAGCAAGAAGCCTGACGTACACGCGACACATTTAATGCAATAAAAAGATTGTTCATGAAGTACTGGAAATAGCTTAGCTCAATGTGCCACCAATGTGCATATACTATGAATTATAGCTATTTGAACGACCTATGGCGTTAAATGTTATATTTAATAATTTTATTATTTACTACAAAAGATAAATACGTGATTCTTATTTAATATCGAACTAGATCGAAACTATTTTGACCACGCACGCACACACATCCACACACGTTTGTGTATCCAACTTGACATACCGAGACACAATGGCGGTGTTCCGCTCCAACGTCTGTCGGCCTGGCATTGTCGCGTCCATTGGCCGCCAGGCGCTGGCTCAAACCCAGGCAGACATATGTACGTGATGTTTGTCATGTAATCCAGCTCGTTCGTGCTGGCGGTGGCGTGAGCAATGGGCGCCAGAGGACCACAGGACACGACTACGACACGAAGGACGAACACATGATTGCACAAATGCTAACATCATAAGTATTGAATTATGCGAAAGAATGCTTTGCGAGTGGTACGTTTTATATGCAAGCACGCACGCACAAACGCTTGTACACACGCATTCTATAACCTAGGCGAAAGATTACTATCATATATTACTTTGTCTCATATTGTTTTAGCATATTCGATTTTGAATTCTGGCATATTTTTGTCAATCCGACTTACTTCTGCAGACAGGCGGGTTTCCTGACCAAATCGTGCTGCTCTGACACGTTCTCGACAAGTCTCCCCAGAGGAGTTCGTGACCTTCATAACACCGATACACGATCGTTGTGTTGTAAATATTCGCATCTGGGTCCCCCGCAACGACCTCTGTGTAATTCGGTGACGCCAACATTGGACATTCAATGGCTGCAATTGAATACGTATACGTTGGAACGGCACAAACATATCAAAAAACAAAACACACTAACATAAAGAAATACTATATTTTGCATGAACACTTTCTGCGTGCTTGTGAATTGGGAAATCACAACAGTTGTATGTAAATGTATTGCAATCATAATAATACTTAGAATAATGTTGTTGTTTTAAAAGCGATTATTTGAGATGATGAGATGATTTGAACTAATCAATATAGTAAGTTAATTAATGTAATAAGTTAATCAAGTTAATAAAATACAAAGTAAGAAAAGTCCTCAATCAAACCCTTCGGGTTTATACACTATTTTCGCCGTCGTAAAGTGCAACGCAACTGGTTGACGTCACATGACATCACGTGATTGTGTTACCTGTGCAAAGAGGTTCCTCTCCTGCCCATTGTCCGCCCAATTTACACAATCGTTCAAAATGATCACCGGTCGGTTCGAAGCCAGCAGCACACCTGTACTGCAGTGTGGTGCCCGGAGTGTAAGGTACCGGTCCGTTTAGCAGGACAGAGCCGGCCGGGTGATTAACCGTTGGACATAGAAGTTCTGTGGACACGCACTTGGAATCTGCATAGCAAAATATTTACACGTACGTCCCATAGGCATACACATAGAGATTATAGAGTAATACAGACCATTCCAAAACATATGAACTATTAGGTATATGTAAACGAATATGTGAAAACTCGCACCGACACATGGCCGAGAGACCTTACTAGTGCATGATTTTGGCAAGAATAAAAATGTTCGTATCTTTTAACAAGATGTAGCAAAATTTGACAAGATTGCCATCCAAGACAAACCAATCTGATGGCAAGTGGCCAAGGAAGCCATTGACTTATCGAGAGTCCAACAATGTTTCATCTATGTGTAACCCACTCATTCATAATTGATAATGTTTCAATGGGTGCTTGGAGCTTAAGGTCATCGCCTGACAAGTGGACTGGGATACTGCAACAAGCAAAACAAGTAAAAACGTTAATTGCAAGCTGAAACGTCTTGACCACTTGTCCTTGCTTGTCGGATGATCTCAGATCTCTGATCTTGAAGACGCAAGGAAGACTGCTATCATCGACAGAGAGCTCAGTAGACTCAACGTGGACATCGCACCTCTTCTGGAGATGCGTCTCGCAACAAACGGATCACTGCGAGAGAAAGATTACACCTTCTTCTGATAAGGAAAACAACCCGATGAACCCTGCTTGCAGGGAGTGGGGTTTGCCGTCAAGAACTCCCTGCTGAACTCAATCGAACCACCAACATATGGCTCAGAACGCATCCTGGGGTATGTCTACCGCTTCAGGTTCAGTGAATTTGCTTAGCACATTTGCGCCAACACTCTCCCCCCCGGAAGTCAAAGACCTTTTCCATGAAAAACTCCACTCCGTCATCAACAGCGTCCCCTACTCTGAACACCTGGTCTTCAATTCCAGGGTCGGTTACGACCATGATTCATGACCTACCTGCCAGGGACACTACGGCACTGGGAAAATGAATGAAAACAGACGACGTCTGCCCGAGCTGTGCTCTTACCACAACCGCTGAGTTACCAAAACATTCTACCATAACAAACCCCGTTATGGAAACACCCCAGATCACATCGCTGGCACCACCTGGACCTCATCAATACCAGACGTACTTCCCTCAACAGTGAGCTCATCATACGTAGCTTTCACGGTGCGGAATGTAACATTGATTACGCACTGGTAGGCAGCAAGGTGAAACTCCGGCCACAGAAGATACACCATTCCAAACGTCCTTGTATCAACGATGCCTACGCTTCAGTTCCATCGCTGACTGAAAGATTCCTCAGTTCCCTTGAACAAACTCTGGAGGAGGCGTTAAAACCAAATGGTCACACATCAGAGACAGTATTTACAATGCCGTCATGATAACTTTCGGCAAGCAAAGGACAGCTAAAAATGCGCCAATGACTATTGGCAAAATCTTTGCAGCTGTATTCAACTGTCATCTGACAATGGCGACATCCGAGGGATGTATGAAGGCACAAAGAAAGCTTTTGGACCTACCACCAAGAAAACTGCTCCGCTGAAGAGCAAAATAGGAGAAACCATCACAGATCCAGACAAGCAGATGGACCGGTGGGTAAAACACTATCTAGACCTCTACTCCAAGGAAAACGTTGTCACCGAAACCGCCACCTACGCTGCTGAACTTTTGCCTGCCATGCGTGAGCTTGACGAACTCCCTTCAGAGAAAGAGCTCTGTGACGCCATAGACTGCCAGGCTAACGGGAAAGCCCCAGGAAATGATGGCATTTCCCCAGAAATCATCAATTGTCCCAAGACAGTGCTGCTAACCAAACTCCATGAACTTCTCTGCAAGTGGTGGGAGGAGGACACAGTGCCTCAATACATGCGGGACCCCACCATCATAACACTGTACACGAACAAATGTGAAAGCAGCGATTATAACAGCTACCGCGGTATCTCTCTGCTCAGCATTTTAGGCAAAGCCTTTGTACGAGTCATTCTGGACAGATTTCAAAAACTGGCAGAGCGAGTGATCCCTGAGACTCAGTGTGGCTTCCGTAGAGCCAAATCAACCATCAACATATGTATCTCCTTGCGCCTGCTACAGGAGAAATGCCGCGAACAGCAAGTACCCCTCTGCATTGCCTTCATCGATCTGACCAATGCCTTCCACCTTGTCAGTAGAAGTGGCCAGATCCAACTCCTGGAAAAGATCGGCTGACCACAAAAGCTGTTGAGCATTATCACAGCCTTTCACAGCAATATGAAAAGCACAGTGACGGAGCAGTCTCAAACGCTTTCCCCATCAAGAGAGGTTATGTTTCCTCGCGCCCACCCTGTTTGGAATCTTCACCCTCACACTCTCTCACACCTCCAGAATCTCTGAAGATCGCATCTACATCCATACCTTATCAGAAGACAAGCTCTTCAATTTAGCCCGCTTGAAAGCAAAGAGCAAGATCCGAAAAGTCCTCATTCGTTAACTTCTCTTTGCCGATGATGCTGCACTTACGTCCCACTCCGCAGAGAGTCTTCAGAGACTGATAGAGAGGTTTGCTGATACCTGTAAAGAATTTGGTCTGACCATAAACATCAAGGAGACGAGCATCATGGGTCAGGATGTCCGCAACGCTCGATCCATCAACATCAACGAACACACCTTAGAAGTTGTGCAAGACGTCACCTACTTGGGCTCAACCATCACCAGCAACTTGTCCACCGATGTCGAGATCAACAAATGCATTGGTAAAGCTTCTTCCGCCAAGAGGGTGTGGGAAAACGGCGCACTAAAACTGAACAC
>OY759264.1:54928181-54933181 GCA_963662155.1 Lamellibrachia columna
ACACACACACACACAATCACATACACCCACACACTCTCACAGACACACACACACACACACACACACACACACACACACACACACACACACACACACACACACACAAACTCACACACACACACACACACACACACACACACACACACACACACACACACACACACACCCAATCACATACACCCACACACTCTCACAGACACACACACACACACACACACACACACACACACACACTCACACACACACACATACACATACACACACACACACACACACACACACACACAAACAAACACACACACACACACAAACACACACTCGTACACACTCACACACACACACTCACACACACACACACTCACACACAACACACACACACACACACACACACACACACACACACACACACACACACACACACACACAAACACACACTCACACACACTCACACTCACACACCCACACACTCACACACACAAACTCACACACACACACACACACACACACACACACACACACACACACACACAAACACACACACACACACACACACACACACACACACACACACACACACACACACACACATACACACACACACACACACACACACACACACACACACACACACACACACACACAAACACTCTAGGTGGCATACATCAGGCAGATAAAACTTTCCCAAATACTGTTCTCGACGAAACAACATTGCACTTTGTTTTTATTGCAAAGACAAAGGCTTGATTCATAAATGCAATGAAAAATACGACGGAATGACCAATGGCGGCAATCATATTTGTTAGCTTGACGGACATGGTTGCTAGGAAAACAATAACGAAAAATAGGAATATGATTTAAAAAGTTTATGCAAATATTCAAATTCAATATAGTGTGTGTGTGTGTGTGTGTGTGTGTGTGTGTGTGTGTGTGTGTGTGTGTGTGTGTGTGTGTGTGTGTGTGTGTGTGTGTGTGTGTGTGTGTGTGTGTATGTGTGTGCGTGCGTATGTGTGTGTATGATTGTGTGTGTATTTGAGTGTATGTGTGTGCGTGTGTATACATGCATTGTGTGCGTGCGTACATGGATGAGTGTGTACAGACGTATGTGTATCGTCTCACCTGTACATTTCGGGTCTTCGTTCTGCCAAAGCCCGTCATCACCGCACACTTTGGTCAGATTGCCTGCCTCCAGTTTGAAGCCTGACAGACACGAATATGTGGCGGTGTCGTTCACTCGTACCCCGTTAGTAGTCAACGACGTGTTGGCGATGTCCTCAGGATGTTGACATAGCACTTCTGCAAGACGTAAATATGTCGACATATACCGATGAGCACAATATTTACCTATTGGTTATGTTAACAATATAAAAAGCTTCAATTCAAGTCGAGAACACTGCGTTTGGTTAGCAAGAAGCCTGACGTACACGCGATACATTTAATGCAGTAAAAAGATGTTTCATGAAGTACTGGAAATAGCTTAACTGAATGTGCCACAAATGTGCATTAACTAAGAGTTATAGATATTGGAACACGTAATGACGTTAAATATTGTATATAATAATTTGATTATTTTCTACAAAAGATAAGTACGTGATTCTTATTTAAATCAAACTAGACCTATATTATAAAACCCTGTACACGAAAAAGGGTGACCGCAGCGACTATAACAACTACAGCGGTATATCTCTGCTCAGCATTTTAGGCAAAGCCTTTGTACGAGTCATTCTGAACAGATTTCAAAAGCTGGCAGAGCGAGTGATCCCTGAGACTCAGTGTGGCTTCCGTAGAGCCAAATCAACCATCAACACATTTATCTTCTTGCGCCTGCTACAGGAGAAATGCCGCGAACAGCAAGTACCCCTCTGCATTGACTTCATCGATCTAACCAATGCCTTTCACCTTGTCAGTAAGAGTGACCTGTTCCAACTATTGAAAAAGATCTGCTGTCAACAAAAGCTGTTGAGCATGATCACAGTCTTTCACAGCAACATGAAAAGCACAGTGACTGAGTAGTCTCAAAAGCTTTCCCCATCAAGAGAGGTGCTATGTCCTCGCGCCCACCCTGTTTAGAATTTTCTCCCTCGTACTGTCTCACACCTTCAGAACCTCTGAAGACGGCATCTACATCCACACCTTATCAGACGACAAGCTCTCAATCTAGCCCGCTTGAAAGCAAAGAGCAAGATCCGTAAAGTTCTCATTCGTGAACTGCTCTTTGCCGATGATGCTGCACTTACGTCCCACTCCGCAAAGTGTCTTCACAGACTGAGAGAAAGGTTTACTGATGCCTGTAAAGAATTTGGCCTGACCATCAGCATCAAGGAGACGAGCATCATGGGTCAGGATGTCCGCACCGCTCCATCCATCAACATCAACGAACACACCTTAGAAGTTGTACAAGACGTCACCTACTTGGGCTCAACCATCACCAGTAACCTGTCCACCGATGTCGAGATCAACAAATGCATAGGTCAAGCTTCTTCCGCCAAGAGGGTTTGGGAAAACGGCGCACTGAAACTGAGCACTAGGGTTCAAGCGTACAAGGCCTGTGTCCTCTGCATCCTGATGTACAGCAAAGAGACATGGACGACATCAGTGCCAAGCAGGAACGTCGCCTCAATACATTTCACCTACGTTGCTTCTGGCGACACAAAATAAACACCGTAGTCGGCGATACTCACAAGGCCAATTTCAAGCAATAATATTTGGATGACAAGTGAGCAAGGAAGCCATTGGCTGCTCGAGAGCCGACAACTGTTTCACACGTCCTTCTTTTTATTTTTAAGCGTATTCGTACATTAACACACAAAGGCGACTTAATGAGGCATTGGGCCACGCCTTTTGGCTTCAATCTTTGATTTTTCTTATTTGTTGCGCCACTACACGGAAGCAAGGTAAACTAATGAGTGACTAGGCTTGCCCCCCTATTGGCCTCCCCATTTCCAACTTATTCATCGCCTTTGTTGGAAAGGGTGTTTCCTCATTTGTCATCTTCAGTGTTCCTTCCTTAAAGGCGCTTCCTCAATTCTATTATTTGCACGTCTCATTTCAAATTCATTTCACGAAAATTCAACTACTACATTATTTAATGCATAAGCAATAATTTATTGAAGTGAAAATTGAAACCCTCACGAATTTCGCCCTAGGTGAAATTTCATAGCTTTGTCGTGTGATCGGCAACATAATGGAAGTCACGCCCACGATCGGCCTTGTCCCCATAAAGTGTTTAACATTTTGGATGTCCACTTTTTTAGCCTTACTAGATCTAACGACACACACACACACACACACACACACACACACACACACACACACACACACACACACACACACACACACACACACACACACACACACACACACACACACACACACACACACACACACACACACACACACACACACACACACACACACACACACACACACACAAACACTCTAGGTGGCATACATCAGGCAGATAAAACTTTCCCAAATACTGTTCTCGACGAAACAACTTTGCATTTTTGTTTTTATTGCAAAGACAAAGGCTTGATTCATAAATGCAATAACAAATACGACGGAATGACCAACGGCGGCGATCATATTTGTTAGCTTGACCGACATGTTTGCTAGGAAAACAATAACGAAAAACAGGAATATGATTTAAACAGTTTATGCAAATATTCAAATTCAATATGGCGTGTGCGTGTGTGCGTGCGTGCGTGCGTGCGTGCGTGCGTGCGTGCGTGCGTGCGTGTGTGTGTGTGTGTGTGTGTGTGTGTGTGTGTGTGTGTGTGTGTGTGTGTGTGTGTGTGTGTGTGTGTGTGTGTGTGTTTGTGTGTGCATATGTGTGTGTATGTTTGTGTGTGTATTTGAGAGTATGTGTGTGTGTACATGCATGGTGTGCGTGCGTACATGGATGAGTGTGTACAGACGTATGTGTATCGTCTCACCTGTACATTTCGGGTCTTCGTTCTGCCAAAGCCCGTCATCACCGCACACTTTGGTCAGATTGCCTGCCTCTAGTCTGAAGCCTGGCAGACACGAATATGTGGCGGTGTCGTTCACTCGTACCCCGTTATTGGTAAACGACGTGTTGACGATGTCCTCAGGATTTTGACATAGCACTTCTGCAACACGTAAGTATATCGACATATGCCGATAAGTACAATATTTACCTATTGGTTATGTTAACAATATAAAAAGCCTCAATTCAAGTCGAGAACACTGCGTTTGGTTAGCAAGAAGCCTGACGTACACGCGATACATTTAATGCAGTAAAAAGATGTTTCATGAAGTACTGGAAATAGCTTAACTGAATGTGCCACAAATGTGCATTAACTAAGAGTTATAGATATTGGAACACGTAATGACGTTAAATATTGTATTTAATAATTTGATTAATTACTACAAAAGAAAAGTACGTGATTCTTATTTAAATCGAACTAGACCTATACTTTCAAACCCTGTACACGAACAAGGGTGACCGCAGCGACTGTAACAACTACAGCGGTATATCTATGCTCAGTATTTTAGGCAAAGCCTTTGTACGAGTCATCCTGGACAGATTTCAAAAGCTGGCAGAGCGAATGAACCCCGAGACTCAGTGTGGCTTCCGTAGAGCCAAATCAACCATCAACATATCTATCTCCTTGCGCCTGCTACAGGAGAAATACCGCGAACAGTAAGAACCCTCTGCATTGACTTCATCGATCTAACCAATGCCTTTCACCTTGTCAGTAAGAGTGACCTGTTCCAACTATTGGAAAAAATCTGCTGTCCACAAAAGCTGTTGAGCATGATCACAGTCTTTCATAGCAACATGAAAAGCACAGTGACTGAGCAGTCTCAATCGCTTTCCCCATCAAGAGAGGTGCTGTGTCCCTCGCGCCCACCCTGTTTGGAATCTTCTCCCTTGTACTGTCTCACACCTTCCGAACCTCTGAAGACGGCATCTACATCCACACCTGATCAGACGACAAGCTCTTCAATCTAGCCCGCTTGAAAGCAAGGAGCAAGAT
>OY759264.1:54945681-55045681 GCA_963662155.1 Lamellibrachia columna
GAATGATGCCGATGACTAAAGACTTTATATATAAGATGGTTGTGCATCTGGAACATGTGAAAATGTGTAAATCATCGTTGCCGTTTTGTAAAATACCATGTTGAAGACCGTCAAAATAACAGTTATGTACATAGCAACTGAAAAATATGTCACAAGTCAGTATCACCAGCAGTTTGGTCGGCGAGTTATTCGGATTTTCGATGATGCATACTGCAGTTCAGAAATGAAACAAAAACACTTCCTATGCTAATTTTGAAATACAAAATCAATCATGCGATAACATGAATTAAAAAGGTATATATGATACCATTGTATAGCTTAATATATGCAGTTGGGTGTACATATATGCTGTGTTTCTACAAGTCTTCCTTCATACCAAAATATTAGAGTCTACATAGAAATTTTTTATCATTTAGGAGAGGCTGTAACTACAGTATTAATCATCCCAAATCCAAATAACACAGTGACAAAACAAATGGTTATATAGATTGGCGATTCATGAACAGTTTAACAAAAACGCAGAATAATTTTATCTTCGAAGCTATTAGGAGTATAATACTAAAGTGTGATATTTGCTCATTTTGTTATTTGACAAAACATTAAAGAGATTTGATGACCTAATGCGTGGACCATGCGGTGATAACTGGTGGATTGATCCTATTTAGCCGTAAGGAAGAAACTTCAAAACGATAGATATATGGTAAGACCTGAACATATCCAAAAAAATTGGTTAGACCACCTTAATACATACATACAAACACACACGCACACGCGCACGAGCACGCGCCCGCACACGCGCTCGCGCACGCGCACGCGCACGCGCACGCACACGCACACGCACACGCACACGCACACGCACACGCACACGCACACGCACACGCACACGCACACGCACACGCACACGCACACGCACACGCACACGCACACGCGCACACGCACACGCACACACACACACACACACACACACACACACACACACACACACACACACACACACACATACATACATACTAGGTTACCTGTTTGGAATATCCAAAGCTATTCCACGTGGTTTGCCCTCCATTAGTGAAAACAGGGTTGACCTGTTATTTCCATCCCAATTGACGACTTCCACACACAACTCATTGTAGTTTACGAAGTAGACTCTGGATGCCTCCGCGTCGACAGCGATTGCAGGAGCTTTCACTACGTTTGAAAGCAATGAATCAAGAATCAATACTAACGAAAGACGCATAGAATGTATAGATCTCTTCTGTTTGGCGTTTACTTAATATGCGGATGGTGTGCATGTGTGCGCGTGGACTGCATGCGCGCGTGTGCGTGCGTGCGGCCGAGTGACTGACGTAAGGAATGGTTATTCATCTATCAGAGAGAAGATCATTTAATCCGCTGAAGCATTTACAAAGTAATTAACAATTGTTTTTTTGTGGGACAGCGGTATTATTTTTCCGTTAGTTGAAGAAATATCATACCGCTATATCAGTTCCAGAAAGGATATTGCTTCCAAAGTACATGGTTATTTACATTGGTACTCTACTGTTGCAATGGTACTCTGCAACTATTATGACGTGCTTCTGTGATACATGTTGTTGCTCACCTCCTTAAACTCCGGGTGCTAATTGATATTTACTTTACTCGACGTAATATCGTGAACATTGAGCAGTTGCCTAAATGTTAATAACTATGTTATTTTTATTATTATCTTCTTCGTCTTCCGCGTACTGCCGCATACGACCAAAATCGGCGTTGATTCGTTGATTGATATTACTTTATTATTATATTTTGGCATTTCGTGGTATGATGCACATGATTAAAAATTAATGATAACCTGCTCACTATTTGTGTACTACTGTTTCTGAGACAAACCCATCGAATGGTAGACTTACCATTACGAACGATGTCTACAATAGTGTCATTGTTTCCGAAATGGTCCGAGACGAAGCTAGAGCGGCGAATTTTTAGCTGGGCTGTGTCGCTCCAGTAGAAGTAACAGTGGACGTTGTCTACAGCAATGCCTCGAATGTTATCTGCAATTACAGAAGGCAACATGAAGAAAGACAATACATGCATATATGTTCCACAGAGGGACTTATCTTCCTCAAAGTTCCATTTTATAAGATGTGGGGCAGATTAGTTTGTTGTTTCTGCTGCACAGCCTTGGCTGTTATTCATTCAACTCTTCTCTATCCCCAGACTTTTTTCTCCACGTTCCGCCCTCCTAACCTTTGTGACAACCCTCTTCAAAGATTCTTCCAAATTTAAACACGGTCTGCCTTTCCTCCTGCGACGTCGCTGTTTCACCGCCAATCCTTCTTCGGTAGTCCTCCTACCTCCATCCGCACCAAATGTCTCGCCCATTTCCGCCGACTCGTTTCTAATCTGTGCACAATGACCACGAAACGTACCTACTAACGTAGAGCTGTTTGCTCGCTGGGAGCACAAGCGATCAACAACAGTTCCCCAATGCACCCTTCACTGTGTCCCTATCTTGAGTTTATTCCAAGTGTAACCCATCGTCTTAATTTCCGCTTCAAGTTCACTCCCTCAGGTGTTTCTGAGTCGTCCTCTTCTTCGCTTCCCTTGGGGGTTCCACGTGGGGTGCTTGCCGGGTGGTACTGGGTGGAGATTTCCTTAATCAGTCATATATTTTCAATATGGCACTCGGAATACAATTGCAAACAGCAAACACATTTGTAATTTGAGCATGGAAAATTATCAGTAAATACTGAAACTATTTTGGTTGGTGACAGTACATCGGGGGATGTATATACAAACGCTAACATCAAACAGCGTTTTTTTGCAGTTGTTTGACATTAATATAGCATCCATGTGCGTATCAATAATTTAACGCATGACATTTCCAGTGTGTAACACAATACTAATGATCGTAGTAGCGAATATATTATGTACAAGGTGTCGGCCCATGTAACCCGCAGGCGCGGCGTGCTTAGACGGTGGGTTCGGCTATGGCCCACATACCCACCAAACCACCTGGCCTACCATAGCCACCCACTTACAAACCCATCCACATACCAACCAAACCACCCGGCCTACTATAGCCACCCACCTACACACCCACCCATATACACACATTGACAAACCAATCAAACCACCCGGCCTACTATAGCCACCCACCTACACACACACCCACATACCTACGAAACCACCCGGCCTACCATAGCCACCCACATACACACACTGACATACCAACCAATCCACCTGGCCTACCATAGCCCCCCATCAACACACCCACCCGCATATCCACCAAGCCACCAAACCATTGTTTTTCCCGCCAGTTGTTTCCTTACTTCCTCCTGTGACGAATTCCTCTTTTTCCTGTGAGCCATCGTTTACATCCGCAGAAATCTTCCAGATGACTTCGTCTGTGGTAACAAGTACGTGCGAAAGATCGGCAGCAGTACCTTAGGAGAGAATGCAATTAATAAGTGTCGTGTGCGTGTGCGCTTGCGCGTGTACGTTTTTTGCGTGTATGCGTGTATGTTGTAAGGCTGGAAACTGTATTAGAAACAGAAGGTTATCTAATGATGGAAAGGACACCTGTCTACAGAGTGACACAAGCCATGAACAGGCTGAATGTGAATGAGCAGTCCGCAATATCGATCTTCTAGAATATACCGGATAAATCTAAGCTGCGAAAACAACAGTGTCAAGTGTTAGTTTGAAAAAGTAGATTGTTGACTTATGGGGCGCGGTGGGTCGGTGGTTAGAACACCGGAACCCCAATCGACGTAACCCGGGTTCAAATCATATTGCTGCTGTTTCGAAGGTTTGACAATTTCACCCGACATTGCCACAGTTCACTGAGCTGTATACACGAGTACCTGGCTATAGACAGTTCACTCAGCTGTATACACGAGTACCTGGCTATATACAGTTCACTCAGCTGTATACACGAGTACCTGGCTATAGACAGTTCACTCAGCTGTATACATGAGTACCTGCCTATAGACAGTTCACTCAGCTGTATACACGAGTACCTGGCTATAGACAGTTCACTCAGCTGTATACACGAGTACCTGGCTATAGACAGTTCACTCAGCTGTATACACGAGTACCTGGCTATATACAGTTCACTCAGCTGTATACATGAGTACCTGCCTATAGACAGTTCACTCAGCTGTATACACGAGTACCTGGCTATAGACAGTTCACTCAGCTGTATACACGAGTACCTGGCTATAGACAGTTCACTCAGCTGTATACATGAGTACCTGGCTATAGACAGTTCACTGAGCTGTATAGATGAGTACCTGGCTATAGACAGATCACTGAGCTGTATACATGAGTACCTGGCTATAGACAGTTCACTCAGCTGTATACACGAGTACCTGGCTTTAGACAGTTCACTCAGCTGTATACACAAGTACCTGGCTATAGACAGTTCACTCAGCTGTATACACGAGTACCTGGCTATAGACATTTCACTCAGCTGTATACACGAGTACCTGGCTGTAGACAGTTCACTCAGCTGTATACATGAGTACCTGGCTATAGACAGTTCACTCAGCTGTATACACGAGTACCTGGCTATAGACAGTTCACTCAGCTGTATACACGAGTACCTGGCTATAGACAGTTCACTCAGCTGTATACACGAGTACCTGGCTATAGACAGTTCACTCAACTGTATACACGAGTACCTGGCTATAGACAGTTCACTCAGCTGTATACACGAGTACATGGCTATAGACAGTTCACTCAGCTGTATACACGAGTACCTAGCTATAGACAGTTCACTCAGCTGTATACACGAGTACCTGGCTATAGACAGTTCACTCAGCTGTATACACGAGTACCTGGCTATAGACAGTTCACTCAGCTGTATACATGAGTACCTGGCTATAGACAGTTCAGTCAGCTGTATACACGAGTACCTGGCTATAGACAGTTCACTCAGCTGTATACACGAGTACCTGGCTATAGACAGTTCACTCAGCTGTATACACGAGTACCTGGCTATAGACAGTTCACTCAGCTGTATACTCGAATACCTGGCTATAGACAGTTCACTGAGCTGTATACACGAGTACCTGGCTATAGAGAGTTCACTCAGCTGTATACATGAGTACCTGGCTATAGACAGTTCACTCAGCTGTATACACGAGTACCTGGCTATAGACAGTTCACTCAGCTGTATACACGAGTACCTGGCTATAGACAGTTCACTCAGCTGTATACATGAGTACCTGGCTATATATTTATGTCACATGATTTACATATAAGTGTAACTAACGAGTATGTATTACATACTGAACAACAAAGAACAAAGTGTGTTATGGAAGCACTAGACTTGGCTGTTTAATGGCTGTCAACATAATATAAAGACAAGTCCTAGTCACTAGTCCCACAGCTGTATATCAAAATCTAGACATTCAACTAGTGGTCCAAGTCCAACCATACTAGCCCTGAATATAAAAATAAAAATGCAACAAAATGTGGGTGCCACCGGCCAAAAACCTTCTGCTAAGCAGATGGTGGCAGCCACAGCTTTCCTCACCCGCAAACATAGTATTCATAATTAGCATTATTCTGCAATTCCAAAGAAACTTCATATAAACAAATGCACGCATTTGTCAAAGTGTCAACTTCAAATTGATACCAATCAGCAACTGAACTAATTCACATTAGGTTATACTGTATCATTTTACATTAGATTCTACTGTATGGTTTTACATTAGAGGTCCTTCGCCAATTCGCAACCTTTCACTCGTCTCGTCTCGTTCTTGAATTATTTCGCGAAAACATCAACTATATTTATTATTCATTACGACATTTTAACGACATTTGTTCGTTTGTGCGAATGTGTTATTTGTTTTGACGAAATCACAGGACAAAGTATTAAATTATTTGTGACCTGGTACGGCCAAATTTTGGAGAAAAGGGCAAGAGTAATCTGGCTCTATATTATATTGTAATATATTGCTATTCACCCTTTCGCAAGTTACGATATCTAACGACCAAATAAATTATTTCGATGATTTTTAACACTTTTATTAAATCGACTTATTCGACAACGAACCTGATTGGCGACGGACTAAACGAATAGTCGAGGGAGTAATAACCTACGAGGTCACAAATTGATTACATTAGCAGCTTTGCTGAACTACTGTCCCAGGAGACACCGTTATTCGGCAGGCATTCAACAACACACATTCGTCTACTCTTATTGTGCAGTTCCCAAGTCATTGTTATATGTTGATTATCTGTTACATCTAGCGTACGCGGCAATAAACAGTTAATAATTCATATTCGCAAATGCATGCTAAACAATGACTCGATAGGGCAGCAAGTTCGAAAATAGCACAGTGATGATTCGTAACCACAACAACGCAGGCATCCACTCACCTACTAGCCAAACAACTGTCCGGTCATTCACACTGACACCCCACAAACCATGCTGTCAACCACACTGTCACCCAACCAACCACCCTATCAACCACATTAATACTTAACCAACCATCCTATCGACCACTTTGACACCCAACCAACAATCCAGCCAACCACACTAACACCCAATCAACCTTACTGTCAACCACACAACAACGCACAAAACCATACAACCACCCAGCCAACCATACTGTCAACCACACTGCCAATTTTCAAACCTTCCGTCAACCACACTGACCAGACATACCCAATCATCAAACCATCCTACGAAAGCACAAATCCAATCACCAAACCTCCCTACCAATCAAATTACCAATCAACAAATCATCTAACCACATTGTCAGTCACGAAACCATATTACCAAAATCACCAATCGTCAAACCTTCTTACCAGAAGCACAACCAGTCACCGAAACTTCCCACAAAACAGCCAATCTCCAAACCATCAAACCAAACATACAGCCACTCACAAAACTTCCCTACCAACCACAATGCGAATCTCCAAACAAACCATCCTGCCAACCACACAGCCAATCACCAAATCATGCTGCCAACCACACAACCAATCGTCAAACAAACCATCTTGTCAACCACGTGCAACCAATCACCAAAACAAACCATCCTATTAACTGTGCACAATCACCAAGCAAACCATCTTGTCAACCACATGTAGTCAATTATCAACCCACATGCCAACGAAACCACACAGGCAATCACCAAAAAACAATCCTTTCAACCACGCAGCCAATCACCAACCGATCCTTCACCTGCACTTGTCAATTATACACCCATCCACCAAACAAACCATCATGTCAGCTACACACATACAATCATCAAACCAACCAACCATCCAACCACCCACTCAGCCAATCACCAAACTATCCTACCATCCACACACCTAATAATCAAACCATCCTGCCAATCACATACCCATCGACCAACCATGTTCAACCAATGACCAAACAAACCATCCTGCCAACGACATACAGCCAATCACCAAACACTATTTTATCAACCACAATCACAATCACAATCACAAAATAAACCATCGTGTCAACCACATGCATCCAATCACAAACAAACCATATTGTCAACCACATACCGCTAATCACCAAACAAACCATTTTGTCAACCACATGCAGCCAATCACCAAACCAACATGCCAACGACGCCACACAGACAATCCTTTCAACCACACAGCCAATCACCAACCAATCCTGCGCACCAAACAGCCAACCACTAAGCTATTCTATAACCAGCCAATAACCAAACCACCATGCCAACAACACAGCCAATCCCCAAACCATCCTGCCAACCACATAGCAAAATCAAATCAAAATCAACATAGCCAATCACCAACTGAAACTGCGGTTGTTCAGTCTAATAGTTCCATCACCGACTTCTCATCATTGTTCATAAGCACGTAGTTAATTGTACAGCTGAATAAACGGAGGCAATTAGGGCTGAACGAATTCACATCGAACACTCAAACGGTAAATTTAACAAGGTTTAACAAGATTGCCATCCATGGCAAAGGCCCAGATGGCAAGCGGACAAGGAAGCCATTGGCTTATCGAGAGTTCAATATTTTTTTAATCTATGTGTAATCTGCCCTCCTGAGATATATGCCAACCTTGTTTTTAAACATATTCACCATGCTAGCAGTTACACAATATGTAGATAAGGTGTTCCATTCATTGATTGTCCTTTGTGACAGTGAATTTTGTGAGAACGAGTACTGATATCCAATCCACACTGATCATTTACTAGTGTTACCTCATGTGCTCAAGTTCTATTATCTTTCTAACCTAACTATTGCTTTATACAAAGGGATAATTAGTTTTATCTCCTTGTATGTTATATTTCTCCTAATCAAACCAAGAATTTTTTTACTCTTTGAAGCTGCAATGACCCGAACCGTTTCTGTTCCGTTACCTCTCTACCAGTTCAGTTCAGGTATACAAACCAGAAACTACTGGTTAGATGGAATGATGTAATGTCAAACCGATGATTCAATGTGAAGAATGTGGTTTTTAGGAGGAGGTGTTATGTTTCCACTTCTATTTGGAATGTACATAGATGGGCTATTGGCTGAATTAAAAGACCTTGGTATTTACTGTTATTTTGGGCAACATGGCTGCGGAGTTGCAGGATATGCAGATGATATTGTACTACTATGTCCAACTTGTTCTGGGTTGCGAAACGTTATTGTGTGGTGTGTGGAAAATATGCCAAACTACATGATGTGTTGCTTAATGGGTCAACATGCAAAATATTGGTCCACAACAAGAAGGATGCTGATCCGCATTGTGAAATAAATGGTTAAGATGTTTCTACATGTGAAAAACTATACATCTGGGAAATGTACTTAGCACAACCGATAAGTATGAAATGGTGTTTGATGGTATTATTAAATGGTATTAATTATTGTGTAAACAGATTTATTTTCGAGTTTGGTTCACTTCAAACTGTCGTCAAAAACAAATTATTTCATCAATATTTTTGTGCACTGTACGGATCTCAATTATGGCCGCTGTGGCTTGACAGTGTTAACAAGATGTGCACACAGTGGCATAATGCATTGCGTAAGGTATGGAAGCTACCATATGGTTCGCACAGAGATTTAATACCATTAATTGCTGAATGTATACATTTAGAGGTGGCTTTGGTCTTTAGGTTTATAAAGTTTAACAGAACAGTAGCCTTGTCAGATAACATGGTTGTTAATTATATAGCAAATACAATGATATTTGTTTACAGTTCCACTATGGGCCAGCATGTAAGACACATTATGTTTAAATGTAACGTGACACCCCATGAACTATTGTATATGCCTATGAGTGCCATTAGGTATACATGTAAATAAATGTGGAATATAAATGTAAATGTTACATACTATGATTACGCAAATATTATTTGTGAATTGGTGGTAATAAGAGATTGTAACAATGACGCTGTCTTAAATAAGGAAGAATGTAATGTTGTATCTTGTGTGGAACTTTTGTTTAATATGCACGTATTTGTGGATCTTGAGTCTGAATAAAGATTGTAATAATAACAACGGAATACAGAATATTTGTTTAATATTTGTATTTGTGGATCTTGGGTCTGAATAAAGATTGTAACAATAACAACGGAATACATAATATTCTTACTGAAACCAACGCTTTACATTCTGGTTTTGACGCTGGCGGCTCTGATAAAAGACTGTATGTAATTCGATTGTACGATAAAGATACTTACCTGGTGCCTCGCTTGAACATAACAGGTGGAAGAGCAACGTGAGAAATAGCATCAACAAGAGACGTGCACGACTCGGGACATCTATACTGGTCAGCGATGTCGTCTTTGCCCCCGCCATCGGCATTCTAGCGATCATACCAGGAACAGTCGTGTCGACAATCAGAATGAAATGTGTTCTGTTGGTGCAAAAATAAACATTTCGTTGAGGGAAAAAATCAATAAATTGGCGTACGCTGGGGGGGGGGGCAGCGACAGCTCAACAGGCGTGGCATGATTTATGACATTACATTTAATATTAGAGTGACTGCCATCACCGCTGTTGACACGGATGACCGATTTTCTGTCGATGCATGGCAATCAAATAGTGAATTAGTTCGAGCCACTATTACCTGATGGCGCCAGGACACATTGCATTCCTCTTTGTGTGGACTCTTCTAATTATTAACTGATAGCGCCAGGACACACTGCATTCCTTTGTGTGGACTCTTCTAATTATTAACTGATAGCGCCAGGACACACTGCATTCCTTTGTGTGGACTCTTCTAATTATTAACTGATAGCGCCAGGACACACTGCATTCCTTTGTGTGGACTCTTCTAATTATTAACTGATAGCGCCAGGACACACTGCATTCCTTTGTGTGGACTCTTCTAATTATTAACTGATAGCGCCAGGACACACTGCATTCCTTTGTGTGGACTCTTCTAATTATTAACTGATAGCGCCAGGACACACTGCATTCCTTAGTGTGGACTCTTCTAATTATTAACTGATAGCGCCAGGATACACTGCATTCCTTTGTGTGGACTCTTCTAATTATTAACTAATAGCGCCAGGACACACTGCATTCCTTTGTGTGGACTCTTCTAATTATTACCTAATAGCGCCAGGACACACTGCATTCCTTTGTGTGGACTCTTCTAATTATTAACTAATAGCGCCAGGACACATTGCATTCCTTTGTGTGGACTCTTCTAATTATTAACTGATAGCGCCAGGACACACTGCATTCCTTTGTGTGGACTCTTCTAATTATTAACTGATAGCGCCAGGACACACTGCATTCCTTTATGTGGACTCTTCTAATTATTAACTGATAGCGCCAGGACACACTGCATTCCTTTGTGTGGACTCTTCTAATTATTAACTGATAGCGCCAGGACACACTGCATTCCTTTGTGTGGACTCTTCTAATTATTAACTGATAGCGCCAGGACACACTGCATTCCTTTGTGTGGACTCTTCTAATTATTAACTGATAGCGCCAGGACACACTGCATTCCTTTGTGTGGACTCTTCTAATTATTAACTGATAGCGCCAGGACACACTGCATTCCTTGGTGTGGACTCTTCTAATTATTAACTGATAGCGCCAGGACACACTGCATTCCTTTGTGTGGACTCTTCTAATTATTAACTGATAGCGCCAGGTCACACTGCATTCCTTTGAGTGGACTCTTCTAATTATAACAAAACAGGCGCGGTTGTTTCCACCATAAAACTAAATGTAAGTGAAATATTGTTTAGCATTCAATGAAATACCTATGCGGGACCCATGGAATAGGGTGGGGCAAAGCGCACCCCGGGGGTAAAGTGCACCCCCGATATTTCTACAGATCCAACTGTTAGAGCCGCTTTCTCACAATAAACCGATGCAACATGAGGCCAAACCAATTTGGACGCGTTCGATTTGAAGATACGCAGCGTTTATACTAAGTTATACCAATTTGATTTTTTGGGCCGTATTATTATAGCAAATTGAACAGTTTTAACCGATCCCACAGCATAAGTACCTTAGCTAGTCGAAAATATGAGGTAGTTATTTAGATGTCACCTTTTATATATAATAGGTGTTATTGATTCAAGCAGGCAAAAATATGGCATACGTTATTTTTGCAATTCCATTGACACATTCAACACTGGGCAAAGCGCACCCACTGCGTGGGGCAAAACGCGCTCCCTACGTGGGGCAAAGCCCCGAATGTAAATACATTGTGATGATAGAATAAACTATTCATTGTAATACATGTACTGCATTTTAACGAGTATGCGTGGTTAGGTAAACACTATTTATTTATTGTATTGATAAATTTGTGACCTTATTAATGTGTGTGTCAAGGCGTGGGAGGTTCGTCCTAAAATTGGTGGCAGGTGGTCTCAGAAATAGGTGTCACGTGGAAGGTTGGCCTAAAAGGTAAGGGGAGGTGGGTTTTGAAGTGGGAGGTGTTAACACAAATGATATAAATAATATAACACATTATATAAATAACGTTACCACATTATATAAATAACGTTACCACACAGCCCACGGCAGCAGTTGCATTGTGCCACGGATGTCCAAAAATATGATTCGTCGTTCATTTTATTGATTGGTGCCCAGTCCCTCTGTTATATGTATCACCAATGTACCTTGCGCGTAATGTGCGAAGCGTATTTTGTGAAGGATTCGAGAACGGTTATTGGTTACCGGATAGGTTACATGAGGTTCTTCGTAATAATATATAATCTGTCAAAATATGTTCATTTATTTGCCGTATTAACTAAGTAGATTCTGTAGCTATGTGGTGGGAAAAATTCACTTCCATTCTCCCCGTTTCCAGCATAAGATTATAGCACAATATTTTTGTATGCATGATTTTAATAAGCATTGTATACAAATGTTTTGCATTAGTAATGTATGTATATACACTGCATATACGTACTGTTGGAAATACATGTAATATATATATATATATATATATATATATATATATATATATATATATATATATATATATATATATATATATATATATATATATATATATATATATATATATATAATATTTGTGGCGTCGTTTTCGTTCCTTGTTTGTGGTAATCTAACGTGGTAATCTAATCCAGACGGGGTTCCCTGCGGTACTGCCCCATTTGGGCGGCCAGAATGCGAGTTTCATTTCCTAGTTTTATCTGTTGAGTTATATCTAATAAAAACGTTGCCATACATCTTATAATATGTGAGGACATATCATACAGTGGTAGCTTTTCTAGTAACATATGATGATTAATGAGATGAGACGTCTTGCTAAAATCCAGCATTACAACTCGGACATAAGTATCCAAGTTATCAGCCGCGTTATGCCATATGTGTATCATTTCTACAAGAACGTCAGTTGTCGACGTTCCGACAATTCCACCAAATTGCATAGAGTCTAATTCTCCGTCAATTATATCATCCACCGGTTTCATTATTATTGACTCAAACACCTTTGCGGATATTGGCGTTAGCGATATTGATCTTATGTCTTTCTCAATCAACATTGGTGGGTTTATTTTCGGCAACGGTATTACGTTCGCCATTTTTCATTCCTTAGGAAATGCGTCTCGCGCAGTGAACTTGTGAAAATAGCAGTTAATTGAAGAGCGAGGATATCTGCTTGATTCATTAATACCTAAGCAGGAATGTTGTCAGGCCATGTGGCCTTATTCGCAGTAAGTTTCTGTAAAGCTATGAATGTTGACATCACACTGAATGCATATTGATCTAGTAGGTCCTCGTTTACTGTGAATATTTCATTACCCTTATTTAAACGGGGTAAATGTTCACTGACAGACACACAAAATTAATTAATTTTACTGGCTAATAATCTGTTGTTGTGTTAGCCAGGCCTTGCATGCCAGAATTGACATTCCCATCTAGTCCCAACCCAATAATTTTTCATATGTTTCCATCAATCATGGAATCCTGACTCATTCATTGATGCAATTTGTGCCCGAAGCGGCTAACCCTATTTCGTAATATCCTGGCTTGATTCAAATCACCGCTCATGTGAGTTCGCTGTGTTTTACGAACTAATGTTCTAAACCAGTCCGTTACCCATGGTTTATCAGACGTGCGACGCGTTACGACTTTAGTAGGAAAACACGTTTCATGACCTTATTAATAACAGTTTGATAATATAAATACTTATGTTCACATGACTGTAGCCTCAATAAGGGTTCTCATCTAATAACTGACAAAGCCATAGCAACCGTGGCTTCTTCGTTGGGATCCATACCTCTTACAGGTAAACGTGTCATACACCCGGTATCAATTAACCGATTATAACTTGGTTTCAGCAATACTATATTACGGTCTGATTTCCCAAGTTCAGAGACAGTGACAGGCGATGTATGTACCTCCTCCATGTTCGCCCATATTTTATCCAGTATCGCTTGTCCACGTGTTGGAACATTCACTATCTGAACAAATTGAAAGTGTGTTCTCAGAAAATTCCCCATTTAAATGATTGAAATATCCTGTTATAATAACACCACATTCTGGATGCCTGCGTATCTATGCACGTGATTATGTGGTTACGTATTTCCAAATACTCCGTTTTAGGAGTGTAATATATACATGCTAACAATATACATGAAAAAAATGTCGGTGATTTTATCGGAATAATCTAATAATACTAATAATAATAATTTGTAAAATGCTCAAAGCGCTGTACAAGATCTAATTAAATATAAAACATTAAATATAGAATAAAGATGTGTATAATGCAAATAAAATAAAAAATATAAATCGAATAAAATTATGATACATACAAACAAACATACATACATAAATACATACATGCATGCATGCACGCATTCACACACGCACACGCACGCACGCACGCACGCACGCACCCACCCACCCACCCACACACACACACACACACACACACACACACACACACACACACACACACACACACACACACACACACACACACACACACACACACACACACACACACACACACACACACACACACACACACACACACACACACACACACACACACACACACACACACACACACACACACACACACACACACACACATGAGTTGTAGTAAAGTGCCCACAGTCACAATTAAATGTCAATAAAATGTCAGCATTACTCAGCTTTGAATATGCGTGTTTTAAAGTGCCCATTACCAGGAAAAGTGGTCTACATTACTGAACAACCTCCGCTCCGATCATGCGTGAAAACTTATCGTATGTGTCATATGGTGAGTGACGTTACTGCGTTGTGGAGCGTGCGTTCATAGAGATATAATAATGACTACATGCATCTCTAAGTGCGTGTTATTGAAATATACGACGCTTCCGGTGGATGACGTCACAAGCGCCGCCATCGCAGCGCGTAGTTAATGTTAAACAATACCTTTGGGAAGTTCATCGCCCGTGTATCGTACGAGACGGTGGCGTAGTAGTACAAAATTAATAATCGATCGAGGCCTTTGCAAAGGTGCCATTTAATATTAATTTTACATGTCTTAAATTTAATGAAAAGTTGGTGAAATGTTATAGGTTCTACCTCGTTGCAATCGGTTGTCAGTCGGTTTTAAACAATCAAATGTTCGGTTGTTGTTTTGACCGCGATGACGTATATTATTCTCTCGTCCGCATCGAATATGCGCAGCGTAGAATGGCAGTGGGGATCCGCGAACTGCGCAAGTGAAAGCAGGGATCCGGCCTTGTTCGGTTACTCGTGCTACAGAACTGCCAACCCCCGGAGTTTGGGCAATGAAAGCAGGGATCCGGCCTTGTTCGGTTACTCTTGCTACAGAACTGCCAACCCCCGGAGTTTGGGCAATGAAAGCAAGGATCCGGCCTTGTTCGGTTACTCGTGCTACAGAACTGCCAACCCCCGGAGTTTGGGCAATGAAAGCAGGGATCCGGCCTTGTTCGGTTACTCGTGCTACAGAACTGCCAACCCCCGGAGTTTGGGCAATGAAAGCAGGGATCCGGCCTTGTTCGGTTACTCGTGCTACAGAACTGCCAACCCCCGGAGTTTGGGCAATGAAAGCAGGGATCCGGCCTTGTTCGGTTACTCTTGCTACAGAACTGCCAACCCCCGGAGTTTGGGCAATGAAAACAGGGATCCGGCCTTGTTCGGTTACTCTTGCTACAGAACTGCCAACCCCCGGAGTTTGGGCAATGAAAGCAGGGATCCGGCCTTGTTCGGTTACTCTTGCTACATAACTGCCAACCCCCGGAGTTTGGGCAATGAAAGCAGGGATCCGGCCTTGTTCGGTTACTCGTGCTACATAACTGCCAACCCCCGGAGTTTGGGCAATGAAAGCAGGGATCCGGCCTTGTTCGGTTACTCGTGCTACATAACTGCCAACCCCCGGAGTTTGGGCAATGAAAGCAGGGATCCGGCCTTGTTCGGTTACTCTTGCTACAGAACTGCCAACCCCCGGAGTTTGGGCAATGAAAGCAGGGATCCGGCCTTGTTCGGTTACTCATGCTACAGAACTGCCAACCCCCGGAGTTTGGGCAATGAAAGCAGGGATCCGGCCTTGTTCGGTTACTCTTGCTACAGAACTGCAAACCCCCGGAGTTTGGGCAATGAAAGCAGGGATCCGGCCTTGTTCGGTTACTCTTGCTACAGAACTGCCAACCCCCGGAGTTTGGGCAATGAAAACAGGGATCCGGCCTTGTTCGGTTACTCTTGCTACAGAACTGCCAACCCCCGGAGTTTGGGCAATGAAAGCAGGGATCCGGCCTTGTTCGGTTACTCTTGCTACATAACTGCCAACCCCCGGAGTTTGGGCAATGAAAGCAGGGATCCGGCCTTGTTCGGTTACTCGTGCTACATAACTGCCAACCCCCGGAGTTTGGGCAATGAAAGCAGGGATCCGGCCTTGTTCGGTTACTCGTGCTACATAACTGCCAACCCCCGGAGTTTGGGCAATGAAAGCAGGGATCCGGCCTTGTTCGGTTACTCGTGCTACATAACTGCCAACCCCCGGAGTTTGGGCAATGAAAGCAGGGATCCGGCCTTGTTCGGTTACTCTTGCTACAGAACTGCCAACCCCCGGAGTTTGGGCAATGAAAGCAGGGATCCGGCCTTGTTCGGTTACTCATGCTACAGAACTGCCAACCCCCGGAGTTTGGGCAATGAAAGCAGGGATCCGGCCTTGTTCGGTTACTCTTGCTACAGAACTGCAAACCCCCGGAGTTTGGGCAATGAAAGCAGGGATCCGGCCTTGTTCGGTTACTCTTGCTACAGAACTGCCAACCCCCGGAGTTTGGGCAATGAAAGCAGGGATCCGGCCTTGTTCGGTTACTCTTGCTACAGAACTGCCAATCCCCGGAGTTTGGGCAATGAAAGCAGGGATCCGGCCTTGTTCGGTTACTCTTGCTACAGAACTGCCAACCCCCGGAGTTTGGGCAATGAAAGCAGGGATCCGGCCTTGTTCGGTTACTCGTGCTACAGAACTGCCAACCCCCGGAGTTTGGGCAATGAAAGCAGGGATCCGGCCTTGTTCGGTTACTCTTGCTACAGAACTGCCAACCCCCGGAGTTTGGGCAATGAAAGCAGGGATCCGGCCTTGTTCGGTTACTCGTGCTACAGAGCTGCGGTAACACGTTTCCCAAAGGCAAATAATTAGAAATAATAAATAAGAAACAAAGTATTATAATGTCAAATATTGCACAAGCGTTGTTTCTATTCACATATTGTGGAAACTGCTATAGTCATGTTCACTATTTGTGTTATGTGTTGTACTGCTTGGTGGCCTTCTTTGCTTTGGCCAAGACTTCTTTGGACGGTTCCCACTTGTAACAATGTGTGGCAGATTCTGGGCTGGCCATCTTGATTCTGAGGAGAGACGTCAGAGTTCCTCTGAAGTTCGTCTACTTGACAAACGCGGAAGCGATGCGGAAATGGACAGATACCTTACAGAAGATCTGATTGACTGTTTTTATACAGAATGACCAATTGGCATGCTGATTCTAGATATTGCTAGACTTGCTCTCCAGCGCGACCCCACTGCTGGTAGCAAAGCTTTCGGAAATCTTCCAGGATCGAAAACATATGTTTTACAGTGTGCAATACAACAATAAATCTCAAATGGTGCTAACGCGTAAGATAGTAAGCCCTAGGCGTGAGAGCGTGACATCAGATAGAAATGCGTGAGAGTTGGCAGGTACACTCCGCCGCCGTCTCGTACGAATCGCAGGCGCTGCACTTCACAAAGGTACCATTTAACATTATAATTGCACAGAGCACATTGAACGCGTGTGTAATAACACGAATGATTATGAAATGTTAACTACACCCGTGCACTGAGTAGAGCATATTAACTATTCAATTCACTTCTGAACATCTGCATCCAAAAGGTCAGATACTTAAATGTCATGTCGTTACATTGTAATCCGGTGCTGTGCAGTTTCACAGTTTCAGCCGTGAATTTCACCTTTCACCAGACATTTTTCTGAACTCAAATATTCTGTTGCAATTTGTGATAGTCATGGGGTGGGTGTTCAAATCGGCGACTAATTACTTTGCACGGAAATCAATATGGTAAATACGCGTTTTTATATAATTATATGTAGCGCGGTTACCAGTCTGTAGGACCAGCAAAGCGCTTTACGCTTCACTCTCTGGCAGATCTATTCCTTCCAATCCCAACTTAAATCATATGGGAAGTATTCAGCCGCGCTGCACTTACTGCGTGAAGGCTAGTCATTCATACATGTCAACATACGTTTTTGTCATGACACATTCATCGCATTTGTCCGATGGATAGATAGGTTACATAACGCCAGTGAAACATCGCCAGCACCCGTGCGTGCCTAGTCGACGTGAGCAGCAACATCCCCAGCACCCGTGCGTGCCTAGTCGACGTGAGCAGCAACATCCCCAGCACCCGTGCGTGCCTAGTCGACGTGAGCAGCAACATCCCCAGCACCCGTGCGTGCCTAGTCGACGTGAGCAGCAACATCCCCAGCGCCCGTGCGTGCCTAGTCGACGTGAGCAGCAACATCCCCAGCACCCGTGCGTGCCTAGTCGACGTGAGCAGCAACATCCCCAGCACCCGTGCGTGCCTAGTCGACGTGAGCAGCAACATCCCCAGCACCCGTGCGTGCCTAGTCGACGTGAGCAGCAACATCCCCAGCACCCGTGCGTGCCTAGTCGACGTGAGCAGCAACATCCCCAGCACCCGTGCGTGCCTAGTCGACGTGAGCAGCAACATCCCCAGCACCCGTGCGTGCCTAGTCGACGTGAGCAGCAATACTGCAGACAACACCAAGCGCGTGACATCGTTATCCCAGTCAGAACCACTGGGGAGACACGGGCTAGTTGTATACAGGGGAAAGTTGTTACAGAGGCGCTTTGCGAAAACAGCACACATATGGAGGTACCACCGACAATAGTTGGTTGGAAGTCCACCAGCAGACACACTGTCCGGGAGTTAAGAAGATGTAATTAACGAAATTACTTTTTAATCACCTAAACCTTTTTTTGGTATGCCCACATATCATATCACGCAGACACGTTTTATGCTTCGTGAATGACACTTGATACACGTCTACTATATAATATAAGGTAGAAATTAGATTGAAATTCAGGATTTGTTATCGTCCACGTGCATTTCAACTACAAATATGACTGAAATAAAAAATTATTTAACCAAGACATGAGAATGCTTTACTTCACTTAAGAAGCCTATCGTACTGGTTTATGACCAGTACTGCAAATGCTAGCAAGGTCAAACAATGTTAAAATATCTCAGAAGGGCGGGTTACACGAAGACGAACATTTTTTGGACGTTCGATAAGTCAATGGCTTCCTTGTTCACTTGCCATCTGGGTGTTTTGCCTTGGATGACAATCTTGTTCAATTGTGTTAAAATTGTTTTATGGCACAGCCATATTTGAGCAATTAATAAATATTGCACGATTCGTTGAAATGTGGATGTGAGTGCGTACGTGTGTGTACCATTTGATCAAGTAGAAGTCGCATTACATATACACTGCAATTCACTATGTCATACTCCATTCAACAACTTATTTTCCAGTCACAATTGTTTGTTGTGTAAGAATCCGGGGAATGAGTCCCCTGTGGTGAATAAAAATTAAAAACTTACCTATGAAGCTGTTAACACGCACGCTGTGTAAAAGATGTATAAGTGTGTATAATCAAATTATTGTAATAATAGTAACGTGTACGAGTGACACTTGTTTGCGATCCACGCGTGCTGTGCTGTAATTTCAACCCTATGAGGTAGCAACTTGCCCCGCTTTCGGGGTTAGTTGTTACAGTGGACCGCGCCTGGCAAACTTCACATATCCACCTAACTACAATAGGGAATATCACTGGGTATGGTAAATTTTATTAGCACGAACAATAAACTTAATATCACTTAATATCACTTAATATCACTGGGTATGGTAAATTTTATTAGCACGAACAATAAACTTAATATCACTTAATATCACTTAATATCACTGGGTATGGTAAATTTTATTAGCACGAACAATAAACTTAATATCACTTAATATCACTTAATATCACTGGGTATGGTAAATTTTATTAGCACGAACAATAAACTTAATATCACTTAATATCACTTAATATCACTGGGTATGGTAAATTTTATTAGCACGAACAATAAACTTAATATCACTTAATATCACTTAATATCACTGGGTATGGTAAATTTTATTAGCACGAACAATAAACTTAATATCACTTAATATCACTTAATATCACTGGGTATGGTAAATTTTATTAGCACGAACAATAAACTTAATATCACTTAATATCACTTAATATCACTGGGTATGGTAAATTTTATTAGCACGAACAATAAACTTAATATCACTTAATATCACTTAATATCACTGGGTATGGTAAATTTTATTAGCACGAACAATAAACTTAATATCACTTAATATCACTTAATATCACTGGGTATGGTAAATTTTATTAGCACGAACAATAAACTTAATATCACTTAATATCACTTAATATCACTGGGTATGGTAAATTTTATTAGCACGAACAATAAACTTAATGTATACGTTGACAGAAATAATGCATCTTACATACTTTTTTACAAAAAGTTACTTTAACTGAAAATTGTAACAACTAGCCCCCCCGGGTCCCCCTACTGATGCGGTTCTGGACCAAAAAAAAACGTTCGTCCAATGGGGTGAGGGCAACAAACCACTGACTTCGTGTCCCCGAGATGGTCGGCCAGTGCGAATTCACGCGCAAAGACTCGGGGCTCAACGGAGCGATATCCTGCTCTTCGATCACAAGACGTGCTAGACGAAGTTACCGCCGTATCGCCTTCATCTCCAGAAATGAAGTAGTAAAATAATGATCTATCTCCAGGTGCTCCAAGGGAAACGGTGGGTGCTGCTGCCGCGTGCTCAACGACGACTACTCGTTCTACATGTCGTTCGAGAACAGCCTGTGTCGTGACTACTTGACGGAGGAGCTCTGGCGAATCCTCGATATCAACAGTGTGCCGATCGTTCTCTCACGCCAACAACACGGACCTGTTCCCGGCTCACACCTACATCGACGTGCGCGACTTCGCTTTTCCGCGGCACCAGGCCGATCACCTCAAGCTCCTGGACGCAAACGACACGTTGTATAACGAGTACTTCGGCTGGCGGGCGGAATACAGCTGCAGATAACGATCACGAAGGAGGATGGATTCTCGAGCGGCTGAAACGTGTGTCGACACGCGCTTCCCGAGCGCGTCCGGAGGGAGTAATCTCGGACCACGTGGCCGAGTGGGGACGGACGCAGAACTGCCGTGCGCCAAAAGGATACCTGTGTGGATATTTAACGTAGATTACGTAACTCAGAACAATCGTAGTTCGTATTTATCTAAACTTGTTAGCAATGCTAGATGTTTTTTCTACGATTGTTCCTAGGTAATCTACGTCAAACGTCCATATAAGTTCCTTCGTACAATACGAATGCTTCGTGAAGCCGACAGTTGTACATGATTTTGCGTCATGAAGTTGTCAATGCCCTACCAAAACTTGATTGGGCAGTGCAAGGAGTTATAAGCCAGTGACGTATCTAGGATCTCGCAAAGGGGGAGGCCAAGCTTAATCACCCATCAGTTTGTGATGCTACCATGTAGTGGCGCAACAGGTTGTATCCGAAAAAAAATGTTAACTTGCAGGCAGGCAGGCTGGCAGGCAGGCAGGCAGGCAGGCAGGCAGGCAGGCAGGCAGGCAGGCAGGCAGGCAGGCAGGCAGGCAGGCAGGCAGGCAGGCAGGCAGGCAGGCAGGCAGGCAGGCAGGCAGGCAGGCAGGCAGGCAGGCAGGCAGGCAGACAAACCCTTGTGTTATATATTAGATATGTATGAGTGTTGAAGGAGACGGTGACGGGGAGGCTCTGGCAGGGTCTAGTCTGTCAGCTCACATGGAATGTAGTCTTGGACAAGATTGCTGTTAGGGTAGCAGATGTAACATTCAACATAACATTCAACAATGTAAGTAGTTTGTCATGAACGTTTAATCAAGTGTAGTATCACTGTAATATAGCGTTCGTATACTATATGTTGTACATGAGGCTTTGTATATTAAAACATAATAAAATGGTAATTCCCGAGGTTTACATACGACATACCTAATAGATGAGCTGTCACATAATTGAAATGATTTGCTGTATTTGTATTGACACATTTTACATTTGCATTATTTTCCATATTTTCAATCGGTTGAAGACACATATTTCAGTGGTATAATTAAGTCACAATTACCAGCTAAGTTTGCCTTAAAACGCACACTGCCAGGTGTGCCCGTGTTCAAGATTTGCAGCACTACAATCTTTCTCGTTTAAATGTCAGCTTCTCGCCAAATCGTCGCAAACGCAATGTAGATGAAGCATTAGATGAAGCATTCATCATGCGGCGAATGACCTATTACTTTCGAAGTAACCAGCGGCGAAATCTCCATGATGAGAGAGAATTTACTTTGTAAACTGGGTTGAGGTAATCGTTGGCGCTCCCGACTCTTTGACGCGAAAGACGAACGCGACGCCGGGCTTGTCGAAGGCGTAGTCGGGTACAACTGTCCTTTCTTCCCAGGTCCACGCGCCTTGTTCGACCAACTGCTGCATGAACGGCTCGAGTCGGCCAATGTACTCGGCAACATAGTTGATGTACTCCTCGCGCATGACGATACACACGCAGCCTCCTGCAACACGAGATACACATGATCGCTTCGTCAGAGAAACATGACGAGGGAATACCTCGATATATGGGCGTCTGAAGGAACCTCTATTAGCGCTCCGTCCATCGGAGAAAATGTCTATGTCATTGTCAAACGTATGTAGGCATAGCAACAGCAAGCAATCTACACATAATAGTAAGCATAGGTAATTAGCGTAATCGTTGTATTATATGAAAAGAATACATTCATATACCCAATGCAAACGGTTCATATACCCAATGCACACGGTTCATATACCCAATGCACACGGTTCATATACCCAATACAAACGGTTCATATACCCAATGCACACGGTTCATATACCCAATGCACACGGTTCATATACCCAATGCACACGGTTCATATACCCAATGCACACGGTTCATATACCCAATGCACACGGTTCGTATTCCCAATGCACACGGTTCATATACCAATGCAAACGGTTCATATACCCAATGCACACGGTTCATATACCCAATGCACACGGTTCATATACCCAATGCACACGGTTCATATACCCAATGCAAACGGTTCATATACCCAATGCACACGGTTCATATACCCAATGCACACGGTTCGTATACCCAATGCACACGGTTCATATACCCAAATGCACACGGTTCATATACCCAACGCAAACGGTTGATATACCTATCGTACACGGTTCATATACCCAATGCACACGGTTCATATACCCAATGCACACGGTTCGTATTCCCAATGCACACGGTTCATATACCAATGCAAACGGTTCATATACCCAATGCACACGGTTCATATACCCAATGCACACGGTTCATATACCCAATGCACACGGTTCATATACCCAATGCAAACGGTTCATATACCCAATGCACACGGTTCATATACCCAATGCACACGGTTCGTATACCCAATGCACACGGTTCATATACTCAAATGCACACGGTTCATATACCCAACGCACACGGTTCATATACCCAATGCAAACGGTTGATATACCTATCGTACACGGTTCATATACCCAATGCACACGGTTCATATACCCAATGCACACGGTTCATATACCCAATGCAAACGGTTCATATACCCAACGCACACGGTTCATATACCCCATGCAAACGGTTCATATACTCAATACACACGGTTCATATACTCAATGCACACGGTTCATATACCCAACGTACACGGTTCATATACCCAATGCAAACGGTTCATATACCCAATGCACACGGTACATATACCCAATGCGCACGGTTCATATACCCAATGCACACGGTTCATATACCCAATGCACACGGTACATATACCCAATGCACACGGTTCATATACCCAATGCACACGGTTCATATACCCAATGCACACGGTACATATACCCAATGCACACGGTACATATACCCAATGCACACGGTTCATATACCCAATGCACACGGTTCATATACCCAATGCACACGGTACATATACCCAATGCACACGGTACATATACCCAATGCACACGGTTCATATACCCAATGCACACGGTACATATACCCAATGCACATGGTTCATATACCCAATGCACACGGTACATATACCCAATGCACACGGTACATATACCCAATGCACACGGTACATATACCCAATGCACACGGTTCATATACCCAATGCACACGGTTCATATACCCAATGCACACGGTACATATACCCAATGCACACGGTTCATATACCCAATGCACACGGTTCATATACCCAATGCACACGGTACATATACCCAATGCACACGGTACATATACCAATGCAAACGGTTCATATACCAAATGCACACGGTTCATATACCCAATGCACACGGTTCATATACCCAATGCACACGGTTCATATACCCAATGCAAACGGTTCATATACCCAATGCACACGGTTCATATACCCAATGCACACGGTTCGTATACCCAATGCACACGGTTCATATACCCAAATGCACACGGTTCATATACCCAACGCACACGGTTCATATACCCAATGCAAACGGTTGATATACCTATCGTACACGGTTCATATACCCAATGCACACGGTTCATATACCCAATGCACACGGTTCGTATTCCCAATGCACACGGTTCATATACCAATGCAAACGGTTCATATACCCAATGCACACGGTTCATATACCCAATGCACACGGTTCATATACCCAATGCACACGGTTCATATACCCAATGCAAACGGTTCATATACCCAATGCACACGGTTCATATACCCAATGCACACGGTTCGTATACCCAATGCACACGGTTCATATACTCAAATGCACACGGTTCATATACCCAACGCACACGGTTCATATACCCAATGCAAACGGTTGATATACCTATCGTACACGGTTCATATACCCAATGCACACGGTTCATATACCCAATGCACACGGTTCATATACCCAATGCACACGGTTCATATACCCAATGCAAACGGTTCATATACCCAACGCACACGGTTCATATACCCCATGCAAACGGTTCATATACTCAATACACACGGTTCATATACTCAATGCACACGGTTCATATACCCAACGTACACGGTTCATATACCCAATGCAAACGGTTCATATACCCAATGCACACGGTACATATACCCAATGCGCACGGTTCATATACCCAATGCACACGGTTCATATACCCAATGCACACGGTACATATACCCAATGCACACGGTTCATATACCCAATGCACACGGTTCATATACCCAATGCACACGGTACATATACCCAATGCACACGGTACATATACCCAATGCACACGGTTCATATACCCAATGCACACGGTTCATATACCCAATGCACACGGTACATATACCCAATGCACACGGTACATATACCCAATGCACACGGTTCATATACCCAATGCACACGGTACATATACCCAATGCACACGGTTCATATACCCAATGCACACGGTACATATACCCAATGCACACGGTACATATACCCAATGCACACGGTACATATACCCAATCCTATCATTGAAGTACGATGCCACCAACGTGTCATTTTATAAAATAAAACAATGTAACCAGTGTAAAACAATTTAAGAACACATTAGCCAACTGTCAGTGTTGACATTTATATGTTAATGACAAAGTTGGTACCTGGTTTAACGACGCGAATTAATTCGATGAGGGCGGCGGTCGGAATGTGTCCTTCGCCCATGCCGCCAGACATCACTAGAGCATCGTAGGTGTCTGAAACGGAACCACCGCAATCAATGGACACTCCATGCATGTCAGCTCACCGTCATTCGCACGGAAACTCCGTCATTTTCACATATCCAAATAATCTCCGTCATTTCATGTTCAACGGACACATTTTTAAAATTTTATATTTGTTGTTATTCTTGCTGTTTATTCGCAAGGCGGACTGTTGCCAGTCGCATGAAAAGTTCATGACAAGTGACCGACACAAAATGTCAAATGCACGGCCATGTACCAACTGCACGACCATGTACCAACTGCACGACCATGTACCAACTGCACGACCATGTACCAACTGCGAGCCGACTGAAATCTCGCGAACGCTTCTTGAACTCCACAAAACCGCTGAATTCATCACCTAGCAGCCACTGGATATATGAAATAGACGAATGCACGAACCAAAAGTCGTCAACATAGGATTATGACCAGCATAGGCTGGTCAACCACGCCTCTGCTGGTGGTCACTCTTCAGCGTCTACGAACTAGGGCCGGATGAGCAAAGACAACCATGATATAGTGACGTTACATCGATGAGACGCAATCAACAAAATGCGATTGCAGGGAACCCCAGATAATGTCACACCTCCTTATCAGACACAATCTTAGAGGAACATCCCAGTCACTAGTTCGCCCACACTTAAAATATTGTTACACCGTATGGAACCCATGCACCAAGATGCAACCAAAATTAAAAATACCCAGCGCCGTGCGGCCACATTTGTTCTTAACATCTACAAACAACGAGAGAGCGGGTGTGTCCGCTACGATCAACAACTTTCACTGGGACACTCGAGAGAGAAGAAGATAACTTGTTTGATGTGTAAGGTCCGTAACCGGCAGATTGCCATCAATAGCAATTACTACCAATGCTCCCGAACAATAAACGTTATTAACACCCAAACAAATGTCAAATCATCCAAGCACGCATCCAGGTCAACAGCAACTCCTTCGTCCCACGCACTGTCACCTTGTAAAGAGCAAGGCCGTTAACTGTATTTTGGATTACTTCTATACAGTTCTGATCACTTTCTGGCACGTTTATAAAGTTCTGTATAAACTTTCTTGTGCTTGGCTGTACCATGATTGATGAGGTATGTCAGCCTAAACCAGTTCTCAGAAGGTTGGAGATTAGGGATCGATTAGGGAACATCATCGCATTAATCAATATGTCCTTTAGGCTTTGCCTTTAGGATTACAGTAATGTACATTAAGACACATTCGAGATAAATTTACAGAATTTAAAATCTAGATACGTAGGGACTTCATGAATAATATTAGCATCTCAGCTTCTTGAATCCATACTTGCTTGTCAGTGTCAGAATTAATAACTACTGAATTTTCAGATATTAACTTGATGTTAATGTATGTTGTAGCTGCGTGAGAGCTGTAGAAAAACTGTAGTAAAGTAGTTGTAGCATAGATGTTGTAATGTGTATGGATTTCGACTAATAAAGCCACATTGTGGTCGAACCTAAGATCTTCTGGTAAAACAATGTGAGTTATTCGCGTCCTGACGGTATAACCTGATGATGGCTTGTACAACCTGACGGAACGCTCCTCATCAGGAACGTGTTGGTAGCTCCAACCATCGAGGCCTTCAGGGGAGCTGTCACCGCACAATTCTATACAGTCGCCTATGTTTTACTCGCACTCTGTTCATACTTTATACGCACTTTGTACATACTTCTACTTGTACTTTCACTTCTGACACAGCACAAGTGTATATGCACCAATTAGCGCTAAATCCTGGTTTACGGACTCTGCCAATTAATGAAGTAGAAGTAGAAGACTACTGTACGATCTGTTCACAATGGTAGGCCTGACCACCGTCACGTAGGGGACAAAAGCAAGCGCGAGAACATGGCAAGACATCGTGTGAAGGTCACAAAAAGAAGAAGGACCGAAACATCGTCCGGTGACCTAATCACCCGGGTACTAGGAGCAGCAGTTGGTGTATTAAAATTTCGATGATTAGTTCAGTAATTGATTGAAACCCATCAAAGAAAAACGATGGTAATCCCACCAGTAGCATTTTTAAAGGATAGTTTGACTAAAGACAAAATTTGTTTTTGTAAATACCCTTACTACCCGAACAATCAAATTACCCTTTGTAGTTATTACATACAACTGTCCGCATGTGTGGTAGTTACGTTAATTGTGAGTGTTGTTTCCATTAATACAAACAGTTACTCTTAAGACTGAACTACCATAAGAAACGTAACACCAAGTGAAGGTTATACTTGCCATCTTCGATACATGTCTTATGACGACTGATGGAGTCAAGGATAGTCCGACCGTAGATGTTCTTGGCGGCCGCTAGGGATAGCATTTCTTCGGACGGTTCTAGCGCGTCCACCTTCGTGAATCCTCTCATCTTGAGCTGCGACAAAAATAAACCGCCGTATCATTGCACTGTGACAAAATATCATTGATATTTTTACAGTAATATCTAAAGCGATTACATTCCCGAGAACGGTTGTGGGATGTCAGCAGTTTGCATTATGTCCGAAGTCCTCAACATAGAGATCAATACGCAAAATAGATAAAGGTAATGATGGTCAAAGGTCAGGTTTTCAGCTGACGCCGGGAACTCACTATATTTTCCACTAAGATTACAAAAACGGGATTCAGAGTATCGAAGTCTATTTTGTAGTAATTTACGCACTAATTCTACATTATTGACAAAAAAACACTGAGTCAAAAAATTTTGGGCGGAAACACAGTTCATTTTGACTACCATAATATAAGTGTTATATGATACAACACTGTAACATACACCGATATAACGGTAGATTACTCGACATTAGTCAACAGGTGGCAGCACAATATGATCTAACGCACGCACGCACGCACGCACGCACGCACGCACGCACGCACGCACGCACGCACGCACGCACGCACGCACGCACGCACGCACGCACGCACGATCACATCCACTTACTGACCTGTTCCCCGACAAAGCCCGTCCCGGCAGCCACGTCTATGATGTACGTGTCGTCTTTCTTGTCACCGAAATAACGTTCGACGACCCGGGCCGCCGCCTCAGGGCCGTTGTAGCGACCGGGACGCAACACCTAAATTTAACCAGTTTTACATCTTATGTTCAAATGAAAAATGCATTTTAAATTCACTTGGTCCTACAAACTGCTTGAATGGAATGTCAATGTTTTGTTGTATATACAGAAATATGGTATTGAAAGGTAAATGTAAGTTCTTATATAGCGCGGTATCCAGTCCGTAGGACCGCTCAAAGCGCTTTACACTTCACCCACTGGCAGACCTGTTCATTCCAAGGCCATCTCAACTTCTCTGGGAAGCATTCAGCCACGCTGCAATTGCGCGAAGACTATTAATTCGTTCACATTTCCACTACTGTCTGTATTGCCAGGTACTCATTTATACAGCTGAGTGAACTGTGGCAACGTGTGGTGATCACACTTGCCAAAGGTCCGAAGCGACAGCAGTGGGATTTGAAACCGGGTTCCCTCGATTGAGAGTCCGGCCTTCTAACCGGTATACCATCGTGCCCCACGGGTCAGGTTTTTCGCGAAGCCCCATTGGAGACTCGATGTGAGTGAACAAATTATAACATCCAGCGGGTTTAATAGAAGCAACTTGTGACCACAGACCATCTCGTGTTGTCAACTTGTTGGCCTGTTCCTACACCATTAATGATCTACACAACTGGCTGAGGAGAGGGAAAGCCGAAAGCAAAGATATGTATGCAAATCCGTCTTAGCCAATGACCTCCATATCAGTCAAGCGAGAGTGGGGCTATTGAGCCATACTACAACACTGAATTGACCACCACGGTGCAAAACAATGTCTACTCAAGACAGAAGGATACCAGGAATACTATCTGGTTTTGGCTTATGGAGCATATTTGATGTAACACTTTATCGAAAGCTTTCTGTAAACCTAAGTAGATAATTTCTACTTCTGAGCCTTAGTGATTTCTTATAAAAACACAAACATGACCTCTTAAGAAATCATGTTGAAATGGATTTATCAATTTATGATTTATGAAGTAAATCTTCTCTGATCGCAGTCAGTTGACCAGTATGACAAGCAGGCCTTCCCAAACGGCCTACTTGCCATGCCAACTGGCGAGCAGAAGAAGAACTAGTCGTCCCAGAATTCAGTTCTCGATGAAGGCCACCGACGGAAGCCGTTGGGTAAGTAAATTTCAGTATATATATATGCATACATTTTACGTAACGCCGAAGGCCTATGCTTTACGTAACGACGTAGACCTACACTTTACGTAACGCCGTAGGTCTACACTTTACGTAACGCCGTAGGTCTACACTTTACGTAACGCCGTAGGCATACATTTTACGTAGCGACGTAGGCCTACACTTTACGTAACGCCGTACGTCTACACTTTACGCAACGACTTGGGCCTACACTTTACGTAACGACGTAGGTCTACACTTTACGTAACGACGTAGGCCTACACTTTACGTAACGACGTAGGTCTACACTTTACGTAACGCCGTAGGTCTACACTTTACGTAACGACGTAGGTCTACACTTTACGTAACGACGTAGGTCTACACTTTACGTAACGACGTAGGTCTACACTTTACGCAACACCAATATTGCATTTCATACTAGAGCGTATTCAACATTCTAACTGAATTGCAGTGTTATATCTACATACCTCTTCATAACTGCCATCTTGAGCCCAGTTATCGTAATAATTCATTACTTTGTCAAACCCTTGTCCCGCCACAAATGCTCCATAATTCTTCGTATAAGCATCAGCATCCTGTGTGTCTACACCCTTGAGGCCTACGACGTTGTCTGTGGACATTCTGTCTGCAAAACATCATATTATATATATATATTTAGCAGTCTTTGGTGACATTAAAAAAGCCGATAGCTTCATATTCATGGTATAATTATTGATCGTAGGATTTTTACCAACCTGATATTACCCAATTGGACATTACCCCTTTTTTCTTACAACGGTCAATATCCCGATGGGTGGCCCTTCAGGAGATCATCGTAGATTCGTGAAAGTCGGTATCGGCCCACACCAGAGTGATACGTCTGCGTAGAATGACTACCGTATCGCCATCTAGCTGTAGTCGTCTGAAGAAGATTGCTGATAGCAATCGAAACGGCACGGGAAGAAAAAGGTAACCTGACTGTAAAATAAGTAAAAATATTACTGAAAGGAGAATTTGTCTATAGAATATTAATTCAGTAGGATTTTTGCGGACCTAGCTATAGAATGTGTGGTATTCCTTAAGTTTATATACAATATTCTACTATGCTCTGTAGAATTCTATAAAGTTCTACACAAATGTATAGACAATTAAAGTAGACGTAATTTATTTACATAGAATGTGTGGTGTTCGATAGAAAAAATTATATTATACTCTATGAAATTCTGTAGATTTTGATTGATTTCTATAGAATTCTACATAATTTGTATAGACTTCTATTCTAACTTTTTGCTAAGGGATCTACCAGCAACTGACCAATCACGTGCTAGGTTTTCCAGCGTACGGTCGCTAAATATAATCCGTGAATACTTTGTACTGCTTTACAGAAAACTGATTCTCTCAAAACCATATGGTATAGGAGTATGTAGAAGTTAGCTACCTGACTGAGAAGAGGGAACACCGAAAGCAAAGGTTTACAAATCCTTCTCAGCCAATAACCTCCACTTCAGTCATGCAAGAGTGGGGCTATTCAGAGCGAGGTATGACAACGAGGCAACCACGTGGTGTCGCCATTTTAGCATTGTAATTTATGTGGCCCACTTAAGACAGACGAAACGTGTTTAGTTTAGAAATTGGGGGTCTAACAAAGACGCGTCGTTAAGCCCCCTATCCACATACCGATTCTTCAGTTGCCAACATGTTATCGACTACTTGTTTCAGTTGGCAACTCAAATGTAGTCGTTATGTGTATGTTCTCCAGTCTCCACCAACAGTTCGCAACACTTTTTGTGGACATCTGGCCTCTGACAAATCCGTCGTCCGACGGACGCCGATGGGTTGTTTTTGGCAGACAAACTGTTGACTACTAAAAATCGATGTGTATGGCGGGCTTTAGATTTCGACTATCTGGGGTTAGACCCATCTCCCCGACATTTCGGAATCAAACATCGACATCAGCAGTGCCAGTAGAGTCGGCAACGATGTATTGTCTTCCGACAACAATGTGATAGCTAGACCCAGCGACGGGAAGAAGATTTCCCGCCCGCCTCTTATCGCCGATTTCACTAAGTCATCTGCCCCTGGCACCATAGTCAATGTGATAATTTCTTCGTTTATTTAAGTTGTATTTTGTAGTGCGATCATATTTCTAAGCACCCATATGTGAAAGAGTGTGCTATCTTTTGCGTGTTGGGTATACATAATTCTGAATTAAAACAAAAACATTACGGTCACAATTCACATAAAAAAAACAATTGATAGCCATCTTGAAAATTACGATTTTTATGTTTTCATGAACTTTGACCAAAACATGCGAGTAATTTGTTTTAGTTTAATTGTTTTAGTGAGACAAAGCTTTCCAACATGGCTACATTTGCTTCACTGGATTATAACATGGTAATAAACCCATTAATTTCTAAGTAAATCGTAATTCATACCTTACCACTTAATGCAATGGTTATCGAGATATTTTCATTTTACGCCAAACAAAGCGCATCATAAGGTATAATTGGCGACCATCTTGAAACCGTTGAGTCACTGCAGGGATTGGTGCGTGCGTGATGCGTGCTTTATACTACTTTATACTACTTTATAAATGATGTATGTTATACGCTGTGGAGGGGAGTAAAGGGTTCGCCGTATAGAAATACACATTGAAATCAACCTCACTTTTCGCATGATCATCGTTATTATATCAAACAACCGTTCGCTTTTGTTTGCAGGATTATATTCAAAACATTCTTATACAAAATAATAATAATAGCAGTAAACTATGTAGTATAATGTAAGCTAGAAAGGACGACTTTTCCATTTGATGTTAATTAGTCTCTGGTTGCACGCGAATGGAAAATTCGCGAATGAGACTGCTCTACTTCAGCGCGTTCCTTGAATACCATGGACTTCAGTCTGTATACCGTGGTTCTGGACTTCAATCCCAGTGCTACACTCTGGTTCTGGTTAATCAGTATGCCACTGACACTTTTTCAATGCTTGTTTCTAAAGATAACGAGATCTGATAGCCGCACTGACAACACACGTCAGTGGTGGGGAGTGATAAATAGTGGCAACACCGCATCGCCTGATTTTATTTCAGCTGTGCAACGGGAGTGGGGGGGGGGGGGGGGGGGGCGGGGTTGCACTCAATATAGTGTTAGTGCCATCCTTGAGGATTTATGAATTTTAGACATATGTCAAATACAAGTTGAGCAGATTGAAATATGCACCTTTTCCGTGCATGGGAGTCACATTGCATACGTTAGACAAAATTATACCCTTTTAAGTTGGCCAAATGTATAGCATTTCAAGTATAACATGTGTGGGGTTTTAAAATTCCAATCTAGTTTGATCCCTCAAGAAAGCAAACAATAATATATATATGAGAGTATAAGTTTACTAAAACATGCTGCGGTACAAATTGTTTATTTTTCTTATAATGCTAATTCATCTTGAAATATTACATGCTATTTTATGAAAGCAATTTTTTTCCAATGCAGGTGTTTGTTTATTGTTAATCCTAACAGCAGAGGTTCTAGGGGGTCTTGTGTACGTGGTAAATATTCCGGTAAAGTACAACGTATATAGGCCTACATCGGAACTAGTGTCATTGCAAAGACTGATGTAACACCAGGCTTATATTAACCCTTCTGTAAGTAGAACGACACATGTGTCGTCCCGTCCCCCTCGTTTCTTAAGTAGAACTGACTACGACTGACTGAGACTCCCCGCCAACAAGCCTAGATCCGCCCCTGCCTAAACAGTTGCAGTTATCAACACACTCTACATGCGTAATTTATTTCAAGTTGAAAATGTTTTTGAACATTCCATTATCACGGAAATTGGGCGAACTAGGACCATCGTGCACAACTTGGTAGGATATGCATGTCAATGTATACAACAACCTATTTCGTTAGAAACACATCATTCTTATATATAGTTATAACATGTAATCATCATGTTACCGAATTATGGTAAATAAATTGCATTAGTTACGACTAAGGCTCTGGTTACATTTTCAGGCGGCTTGCCTGTCCATACTGAAAAGAATGTATTTCAGTGTTGAAATTTTGTTTTAATGTAGTATTCATTTTTTATGAAATAGAAACATAAATGAGGAATGTGAGATGAGGAAAATTATATTAGATACAACCATCAGAGAAATTTACTAAAGATAGGGTCGAAATTACCTTTTTAAATAGTGTATGATGCAGCGTAGAGTAATTACATTATTGGGAAAACTAGTGGAAATAAAAAGTATAAGGAGACAAATATATCATACAGTTCTCTAAATATACTTTTGTACGAATTAATAGTTAAGCTTCCTTAATAATAATGATCTAAGCTGTTTCGAGAACTTAGTCTCTGGGAATGTTCACTCAAAGGTGCTTATTATACGTCATTCCAAAAAAAGTTATTGTAAAGTATCTAAGATAAAACAATTCCGTGAATTATAGTTTTCAATTAGGTGCGACTTGCGGTTTATTTTATATTGAAGTTTTTCTCAATTATGTTTTAAACATATTGATATTTCTGGCATTTGTATAATCAGTATAAGTACTTTGTTCTAGTATAAAAACACGAGACCCCAGTCGATTAAGAGAGAATTAGGTTATTTTTAATTAATGGATTTTAATTAATAGAACTACAGTTTTTTATTAAACTAAATGAACAAGGCGACACGAAGGAGCGGCAGTAGACAGAAAGTGTACATTTGCCACAATAAAAAAAACCGTATTCTCAGAAAGGATGATGAATACATAGAACAAAATACTTATACTGATTATGCTAATGGACGAAATGTCAATATGTTTAAAACAAAATTGAGAAAAACTTAAATATAAAATAAACCGCAGGCCGCGCCTAACTGAAAACTATTTTCTCGATACGCCAAATTAATTGCCTGTCCACGTGTCACACGGAGGCAGCATTGATGACAATCTTATTAAATAGTATCAAAAGTGCATTTACGGGAAAAAAATCACGGAATTGTTTTATATTAAATACTTTACAATATCTGTTTGGAATAACGTATAACAAGCACCTTTGAGTAAACATTCCCAGAGACGTATGCCTTGCGGATGTATATCGTCCTGTTGAATCGGGCAGCCTGTTGAATCGGGCAGCCGCGACCAACAATACTAGCTTTTACAACATATTGTGCGTTTGCAGCCACTGACTGAATACGAAGATGTACGTATATGCAATCATGCATTTTGTGTTTTTCCGTGACAACAACTAAAGAATGTTGACGAAGATGATACATTACCTTGTAAACGTGTGTGGAACTTGTGTGAAGCCCGAACTCGTACTCGTGCAGTCAATTTATATACTTGGGACGTAGTGTGAAATTGGGGTCAGTCGGGGAATAAGGACGCAGACAAAGACGTGTAGTATTACAAGAAATGGCACAGCTGCTGTTCTGTGCCTGGGTATATGCGATCAAGGGTAATGTGTTTATCGAGAAATGCTTTTAGAAAAAAGGCAAACATTGCAAATGAATTACGGAAGATGCCTGGGTCTTAATGCCTGGGTTTAATTTGTCCTGCAGCATAACTGTGGTGGCTAAACGTGAGATATACGCTGGCCGGCCAAATTCGATGCAAAAATACACGACTGTTGGTCCCATTCTTCGTGGGAACAGCGAAAAACAATGCATAACAATAATTATGGCCATTTTAATGAGCTAAATAAACGCTGTTTTGGCCAACAATGACAACACTAATAGTAGCTTCACTATGGTAGCGTATTGATCAATAACTTGGTCCATAACCGGTAAACTTAAAACGGTTTGACCGTAACACATTTACCGTGTATTAACTACGACAGGAAGCGACATATCGTAGTCTGTAATTATAAATGTTCAATTTTGATTCATTGTAAAATTGCCTTAGTTCCCTAACATGAATAAAATGCAAACACTGAAAGTTAGTCATACATTTCAGTAACTATGACCGCGAATGTATTTGTCATTATACCTCACGTTACATGGAACTTATGTAAACGACCGTGACTTTAGGAGTGTTCAAAGTCCAAAAACGAGTAGTGTTTAGTATTGGTTCACACCCCCCCCCCCACCACCACCACCAATAGGCTTACGTGGTGTTGGACTTCAGAAAACCCGCATATCGCCAATACAATGGCAGGTGTTTTATCTACGCATATTCATGATACTCCTGAAGACTGAACTGAATACACGGAAACGAGGCAGGCCTCAGGCGATTGGCCCTGGCTGTGATAAATTCGCCGGATATACAAAACCTCCATATTGGTTCGTTCATGACAATTCATGATAGTTGCGTTATACAATCACATATAAGAACAATACAAAGGGCAGCTTAATTCGATTTAGCTGACGTAACTTGTCTACCAAGACACTACCGACCACGCTGACCGGTTCTAATATCCGCACAAATAGTAATATGCATTAATATCAATTTCACTCGTTACGAGACGCCACAGGAACGAACGTGTCACGTCAGTTATAACCATCGACGTGCACAAGGCCTACCCCAATACGGTGAGGTCATCGCCTGACTCTGGCGCGACAGCTCAACGACCAACAGGATGCATGCCTTTTCGCAGATCGCGGTCGCTTCGACTTATTTATGCGCAATGAGTTCATTTACTGTTGGCCCCGTATTGGAGCGCGGTGGCTGTGTTGTAATGCGTCGGACCAACGGACCAAGGCTCGAAACCAGCCATAGTGCCGTTTCGAAACGAGAGCAAGTTCGTTCACCCCATATTGGCCGTGTCTTTCGGATCGAAGACGCTGATCCCTTAATTCGACCAGGTGTCTATAGTAAAGTAAAGTAAAGAAAGTTTAGTAAGTAAAAAATACCACGCAAAAATTAGAAAATATGTCGTGCGTGAACTCACTAACTCTAGAGAAGGACACCGTGAAATAAACCAGAGCATATAATCTTAACATATGAAGAAGAAGGGGAGGAGGAAGAGGGGGAGGAGGAAGAAGGGGAGGAGAAATAATAGGAATAGGGGAGAAGGAAGTGGAAGAAGAATAGGAAGAGGAGGGAGAGAGGATGAGGAAGAGGAGGAAGAGTAGGAGGAGGCAGACGACAATGAGGAGGAAGAGAAGGAGCAGGATGAGGAGACAAAATCTGAGGGGGAGGAGGAAGATGAAGAGAAGGAGGAATATGACGAAGTGGAAGAGGAGGAAGATGAGAAAGAGGAGGAGGAATATGAATAGGGGAGGAGGAAGTGGAAGAGGAAGAAGAGGAGTAGGAAGAGGAGGAGGGAGGAAGAATAGGGGGAGGCAGACGAAAATGAGGAGGAAGAGAAGGAACAGGAAGAGAATGAGGAAGATGAAGAGGAAGCAGAAGAGGAGGAGGAAGTAGAAGAGAAGAATAGGAGGCGGCAAAGGAAGATGAGGAGTAAGAAGAGGAGGAAGGGGAGGAGGAAGAAGAGGAGGCGGAGGAAGAGGAGGAGGAAGATGAAGAGGAGGAGTAGGAAGAGGAAGAAGTATATAATTTATATTATATATGCGGTATCCCGTGGAATGGCTGTAAATCAGGCTAAAATCCCAGAAATCACTTGGTTGTGTACACCCGAAGCCCCCTTTTCAAAACCATGAGAACGAGCCTGCATGTTGAGGGTTTTACTCTGCGACAAGCTGGCGGCTGATCGACAGTCGTGGTTGATAGATACAGCCAGTAAGTCAGGGCGCTAAAAACAGGCACGGGTTAGTCAGATCATTCTATCAGAGATTTTACCAGTAATGAGAGGCAGAAGTCAGCGATATCGAAATTGCAGGGGGGTTGCGATTACCCCCGTGAATATGCTTAAAAACAAAATTGACAAATATCTCAGAAGGGCGGGTTGCACATACATGAAGAATTGTTGAACACTCGATAAGCCACTGACTTGCTTAAATTGTCCACTTGCCATCTGGGATTTTTTGCCGTGGATGGCAATCGTGTTAAATATTATTACATCATTTCAAGATGGTGGCATCAAATATACAGACCGACGCGCCATCCAGTAAGTGCGCCGCGCACTACACAACGTGATGGCGACGCAACGCGAGATAGTCATCGTGGAAGATTCTTGAATAATCTTGAACAATCGACGAATGGACGTGGACCCGTCGTGGAACGGTTTCCCCAAACATTCATCAAAGAAGCGACGAAGAAACGTAGCGACAACAGAATAAGAAAGCTAACTATATTGAGGTTTGCTAGTCTGGCTGCATTGCAAGTACGATGTAGGCAACGTAAGCGAGAAGGGCTGACGAAAAGGCTAGTCAAAATGCCCATCTTCCGGACGGGATAACTTGGTAGTTACTGACTGTCACGATAACAATAATGTAAAACGTTTTCACAGAAATATCCACCTTGGTGCTGGCAGTCAATATCTCTCGACAATGCGACGTAATACTAGCAATTGCTGTAACGCCTGGGGACGCGTTGCCCTTGTATTACGTAACATCCTGGAGGGGATATAACGGCAAAAACAGATGATGTAGCAGAAAAGGTAGGACAGGTCACGGGTGGTGGCAAGGGAGGGGTTGTTCTTGTACACGTGGGAACGAACAATGCCAAGAAGGAGGGAAGGTCGGCCATCAGTGTAAGTACAGGAGGTTGGTCAAGACACTTAAAGAGGCACGGACTGGACAGAGTGTGTTGTCGGGGATATTACCAGTTATGGGAGGCCAGGAGTGTAGGAACTGTAGGGGGGTGGCGATCAACACACAAGTACAGAAGGTGTGTATGGAGGAGGGAGCAGGCTTCGTGGACACGTGGTTAAACTTTGTGAGAGGGATCATTTGTTTTCATGAGAGACGGGCTTCATCTGACCGGGAAGGGTATTGCAGTTCTTGTGTGTTAGTTTGTTACGGTTGTCGACGAGGGCACTCATGGGTACCGTAAATTATTTAAACTAGATGCGCAGGAGGGAACTAACAGAGAAAACTCAAAGTAGTACAAATAAACATCCAAAGAAATGTTCACCAATTATTTCCAAAAATGAACTTAAATCTACATGCTTAAATGTCAGGAGTACAGTAAAAAAGCGAGGTAGACATTATGGTAGCAGATATTGATCCTCAAGTAATAGGTATCACAGAATCATGGGAAAATAAAGATATAGTAGAGATGGAGTGACAAGCATATGAAATAACGCTGAAAAGTGAAGCAGACTGTGAATTTGAGGACGATCAATTGAATTGTGATACCTTAAGACTAAGAGGAAACCAAAAAGAAATGTTTAAAATAGCGAATAGTTATGAGGATATTGATAGGAATATGTTCTTCAAGTTTAAAGAAGGCAGTAGAACCAGAGGACACAAAGCAGCATTAGTTAAGGAACAGTGTAGGTTGGACATGAGATAGTACTCATTCTCACAGGTGATAATTGAATGGAACAAACTGCGTTAATGCTAGTAGTGTGAATACGTTTAAAAATAGAATCGACAGATATGTGATAAGGGCGGGCTATACATAGATGATAAAACTGTTGGACTTTCGATAAGCCAAGATAAGCCAATGGCTTCATTGTCCACTTACCAACTGGAACGGGTGGCAGCATTGTTAAATCTTGTTAAACATGGAGCAATCGAAGAAAAGACGTATTACGTTGTCAACAATTGTACGTAATTGTTCGCATAACGTCGCGGGCAAATGTACATAATAAGTACAAAGAGTAATTCGATTGTTCGTTGAAAGAGTAACAGCGGCGTGAATTTCGAAATAATAAAACTGAGATGACCCGGTCGTGTATGGGGTCGTAGGTGAAGCCCTGAAAGCTTGACGCCCGAGATGCAAAGCTTCTAGGAGGAGTAACATAGCATATAAACATACATACTCACGGTGGGTTATAATAAGATAATACATCCGGGACCAACCCGCTCTTGGGCGTGGCAGTCACAAAACATACATGCTATATAATATTATGGTTAAAATAAATATTAGAAAATAGAGTATTCGATTAAGCCTAATAAATAATAATGATAATAATAATAAATACATAAATGCATTCAATTCATAACAATTAACGGCTATGTTTTGCACGGCTGCCAGTCACATGACTGAACTCATAGGCATGATTGGTTAATAGTCTACAACGATCGCCGACGGATTGAGGACCGTCATTGAGTGCCACACACTACACGACGATGTAAGACTGTCGCCGACGAATCGTCGTAGATATTGAACATATTTAATATCTACAACGATCCACGACGCGACGAATAATCCGTCCACGACGGTCGTAGAATCGCCGCACACAATACGACGATCGAGTTGCGTTGCGTAGTGTAGTCTACAACAGCGGTTCTCAACCTGTTTGCCTCCAAGGCCCAGCTGTGTCCAGTAAACAATTCCTGGGACCCCCCCACATAAAATATGGCATCCCCGTCTTTGCGGTAAAATTATGTTAAAAGTTATTGCTTTTAAAATGTATGTGTTAATTAAACATTAAAACAAAACGTGTTTGTTGTTGCTAGTGCCATTACACTGCTTGTTAACTATTACTAATCAAACAAACAGATTTAAACAGTTTTAAAGAAGGTGGACAAGTACTAAATATGTCCACTTTCTTCTCCGTTTGACGATGCACAGTAGTGTAATGGCACTAGCAACTGCAATACATTTTAACATTTTAGCGAAAAGGCGGGGGATGCCATATTTTATGTAGGGGGTAGAGCCTTGCACGGGCCTATTATTTGAGCCCAAGCCCGGTCCGCAATTAGCAGTTAGAATCCAGGCCCGGCCCAGGCCCGCAAAAATTCGTCAAGCCCAGCCCGGCCCAGGCCCGCAAACTAGAATTTAGGCCCAGGCTCGACCCAGACAGTTAATGTTTGGCTCAGGCCCAGCCCGGCCCGCACGTTTCAGGCCCAAGCCTGGCCCATACCCGCTAAATTGTTAAAAGATAAACCTATTATCTTATAATAAAAACGAAACACAAATAAACTGTAATACATACGTATTGTTTTATTAAATAACATAAAACAAAATTTATTGGCTCAACTAAGTTAGCTTAATTTAATAAATTAATGTTACCAGTAAGGGCAGTTAATTTTGTATTAATTGGTATTTCAATTAAATGTCACCCACTGGCACTGACACCCAGTGGCATTTCCAGCAGGCCTGCAGTCACTAGCCTGAGACAGATCAGGTTCAGACATGTGTGAATTAGTACTAAGTGTGAATGAATCAGTACTGGGGAAATTGTGGACACTAAACAGTAGACACTATTGAAAAATACCAACTACCAATTGGGGTAGGCACTGGGCAGTGGGCAGTTGCCAGTGGGCAGGTCATTCAGGCAGGCAAGATTTGGAGGGAAGACAATAGAATGTCCACTGGTAGGGTCAAAGGGCAATACGTTGATGGTTAATCATGGCTTGATTATCTCTACAAATATGTCTAAAGTAAACATTTGGGGCTGGCGACTTCCTGCCAATTGAACTTATGGTGCCATTAAATCTATGCAAAAGGCTACATTCATGCCAAAAATATGTATCTGTAACATCTGTATTCTGTATGTACTATGTAGTAGTAATATGTACTGTATAATGTGTTTGCTGTGTATGCGATACTATGCATTGCTATTATATGAAATGTCTCTATTACAAAAATGCACATTATTAAAATTATACCATTGGAAATCCCATTATTGAAAAGAGGTTAAACTACATTCCAATATATAAAGCACTGGTGTCATTCATAATTCCATGTAATGTCACTATTTGCAACTCTGTAATACTAAAGAAATAATTTTTAACATTCATTAACCGGAAATACAATTTATAATCAGTTTTTCTTAATATTAAAATAAAAAATCTGGGTTCTGTATTAATATTTTTATTAGGTCCAGGCCCAGCCCATGCCCGGCCCGCTCACACTAGGCCCAAGCCCGGCCCAAGCCCGATGTGTTTAATATTTTTCAGCCCAGGCCCGGCCCGGGCCCGCAAAATGTAGGCCTAGCCCGCGAAATTTTGTAGAGGCCCGGCCCGTGGGCTGCGGGCCGGGCTTTGGGTCCAAGCCCGGCCCTCGTGCAGGGCACTAGTATGGGGGGTTCCATAGAATTTTGTATTGGACACAGGGGGACCTTGGAGGCAAAATGGTTGAGAACCGCTGGTCTACAATATAGATCACTACAATGCAAATGGCAAGAAAATTTTCCACACACGCAGGGTGTGCATGCTAGTGTCGCGTTACCACAATCTGTTGCAGGTTAACACTTTCCGTTCGAAATGTCATTCATCCCGACCCTGCGCCTCGGTGCATCCGGCTCTGTAAATAACGACCAGGTGCATGTCTCTTGACGGGGTAGTATAATGTGACATACTCATGGCACCTTATCCAGGTCAGCGTATAATCCACGTGGGACAAGAAAACTTGGGTTATGCAACTATAGATTTGTATGTAAATGGCATAGAAATGATTTAACTAATTTCATTAGTATAACGTTCACAATGTTAAAGGTTTATCTGTTTAATGTCTACTCGGAGACATGTCCCAATTCAAAAAAGAGCACTTGATAAAATGGGCAACATTTTAAAAAGGCAGCTATATTACGCATGTACCCAGGTGTCGTAAATAAATACACGCACGCACGAACGTACACGCAAGCACGCACGCATACGTCATAGTACTTATAAACTGCCGGCTTGCCTTATATACAATTAGCATAGTGAAGCTATGCTAATTGTAAGTGAAGGCACTGTTTAGTTATGTCCCTAAATGTCACCCTTTTTTCATAGTCAATACTTCGATCTAGAATCAATACTTTGAACTGAGTAAAATTCATTTCCATGATCACTTCATGTGACTGACACAACTAGACGCACGCATTTCCCTTTTCGGTGTGCCCTCATTTAAACTGGCTATATGGATTGATGATTTTGCACCATGAGCTGCAAAATATTTAGTATTCACCATAGCGCACCAGTGGCAATTTACAATATAAACAGGTGCATGTACATTGTATCAATGTTACAGAAATCCATAGTATAGAAGATCCAAACTTTCGTAAACAAATGTCTAAGAAGAATTCTAAGGATACGGTGGCCATAAGCAATTAGCAATGAAGCATTAAAGGAAAGAATAGATGAAGAATTCTAAGGATACGGTGGTCAGAACCAATTAGCAATGAAGCACTAAAGGAAAGAATAGATGAAGAATTCTAAGGATACGGTGGCCAGAACCAATTAGCAATGAAGCACTAAAGGAAAGAATAGATGAATAATTCTAAGGATACGGTGGCCATAAGCAATTAGCAATGAAGCACTAAAGGAAAGAATAGATGAAGAATTCTAAGGATACGGTGGTCAGAACCAATTAGCAATGAAGCACTAAAGGAAAGAATAGATGAAGAATTCTAAGGATACGGTGGTCAGAACCAATTAGCAATGAAGCACTAAAGGAAAGAATAGATGAAGAATTCTAAGGATACGGTGGCCATAAGCAATGAAGCACTAAAGGAAAGAATAGATGAAGAATTCTAAGGATACGGTGGTCAGAACCAATTAGCAATGAAGCACTAAAGGAAAGAATAGATGAAGAATTCTAAGGATACGGTGGTCAGAACCAATTAGCAATGAAGCACTAAAGGAAAGAATAGATGAAGAATTCTAAGGATACGGTGGCCAGAACCAATTAGCAATGAAGCACTAAAGGAAAGAATAGATGAAGAATTCTAAGGATACGGTGGTCAGAACCAATTAGCAATGAAGCACTAAAGGAAAGAATATATGAAGAATTCTAAGGATACGGTGGTCAGAACCAATTAGCAATGAAGCACTAAAGGAAAGAATTGATCAAGAATTCTAAGGATACGGTTGTCAGAACCAATTAGCAATGAAACACTAAAGGAAAGAATAGATCAAGAATTCTAAGGATACGGTGGTCAGAACCAATTAGCAATGAAGCACTAAAGGAAAGAATTGATCAAGAATTCTAAGGATACGGTGGTCAGAACCAATTAGCAACGAAGCATTAAAGGAAAGAACAGATCAAGAATTCTAAGGATACGGTGGCCAGAACCAATTAGCAATGAAGCACTAAAGGAAAGAATAGATGAAGAATTCTAAGGATACGGTGGTCAGAACCAATTAGCAATGAAGCACTAAAGGAAAGAATAAATGAAGAATTCTAAGGATACGGTGGCCAGAACCAATTAGCAATGAAGCACTAAAGGAAAGAATAGATCAAGAATTCTAAGGATACGGTGGCCAGAACCAATTAGCAACGAAGCACTAAAGGAAAGAATAGATCAAGAACAAATTGAACAACAAATTAGAAGGAGGCAGTGGAGATGGATAGGCCATACTCTAGGGAAGCCACTACAACACACCGCAACACAGGTGCTCATGTGGAACCATCAGGGTAAAAGAGGAAGACCGAGAAACAATTGCCGTCTCTAGTGGAAGCAGACATAACAAAAGTAGGATGTATATGGAAAGAACTTGAAATGCAAACACAAAACCGTGTCAGATGGAAAGGATTTGTTAATGACCTATGCTCTGACAGACAACTCAGTAAAGCAATATACCATTTTGACTGAAAATAAAATTTTGGGACTTAGTCTCGAGCATGTTTCCCTTTTTTACCACCGATTGGACATTATCTTTTTATGGAAAGGTTTGTCATTTATTACCAAGGACAAACACAAATGGGGAGTGATGGCTCAATGTCCCTCGACGTGGAGATCAACATGCGCATCGGAAAGACTGTAGTTGTCACGTCAATGTTAGCCTATGGGGCGTGGGAGAACAACATGCTTACCGAGAACACTTAGGTTCGGGCATACCATGCTTGTATGATACCAGTTCAGTGGTATGTGCAGTGTCAAGCTCTTGTTGAACCATATTCTATTTGATAGTCTTCGGAATGATGATGTAGTTTTGCATAGCCGTGTTCAATTTCTAATGACGTGTATTTTTAATACGATAAAACACACGCACGCACGCACGCACGCACGCACGCACGCACGCACACACACACACACACACACCATGCACGCATACTGCATGTGGCTTTAGGATTATTAACCCGATGTATTACTTATGTATATACTTATGTATATACTATGTCCTTGTGGGGCGCGATGGCATACCGGTTAGAAGGCCGGACTCTCAATCGAGGGAACCCGGTTTCAAATCCCACTGCGGTCGCTTCGAACCTTTGGCAAGTTTGATCACCACACGTTGCCACAGTTCACTCAGCTGTATAAATTAGTACCTGGCAATACAGACAGTGGTGGAAACGAACAGTCTTCGCGCAATTGCAGCGTGACTGAATGCTTCCCAGAGAAGTTGAGATGGCCTTGGAATGAACAGGTCTGCCAGGGGGTGAAGTGTAAAGCGCTTTGAGCGGTCCTACGGACTGGATACCGCGATATATAAGAACGTACCTTTACCTTTGTATATTATTAATTATGTTGGATATTAATCAAAGTAGTCCTAACGGCTTTCATACGGATTTGCTATATGTACGCATGACATACTTACTGAAGCAAGCAGAGGTTTTGTTTATACACAGTAGGAAAATATCATCGGGTCAATTAATCCTCCTTCCTTAATTCCATTTTTCGTTTCAGATTTATTTCACGAAAAAACGAACCTTGGTTCTTAACTGGGTCGCCAAGTGACTGTACGAACATACCTGTATAGTTATCCGCCTGTCCGTGTCAGATGCATGCGAGGGGACTAATTTACGCCAAATGTCTCGTGAATTTAAAATGCCGTGTGACGTATATTATGTCCCGAGAGTGTGATCAACTACCGCTGGATGCGGACTCGGCCGGAAGATATGTCAAGCATCAACAAGCTGCAAGAGCATCTTATCGAGGTCCAGAATGCCGAGACACTTCACTATGATCTTAACAGCAAATGGAGTCGTTGAGTGCATTGTGTGTCAAAGTGCACAATGGTCAGGTCTCTATAAGGTGCAGCCATCGATGCGCTCAGGACTGCCCTTTGCTACAGCCTATACTTGTGTCACACAGGATTATTGGCGCTTATAATTACTAGCTGTAACGAATTAAAGACGATGATTTTAACTTGTTAAAGCTGTACAAAGCTAGGATTCTTATTAACAATTATAAGTTGTCATGTGCAGCTGTTTGGTATAAGCCAGTGATTGATATAATTTATCATTGATTTATGTTATCATTATTTACTTGATCATTTATTTCAAGTGAAGTGAACTGTTCGAAGGCCTGGATGGCCAAGCTAACCCTTATGAAAGTATACAATGGAATTACATGGCATGCCATGGTAATCCAGGGGCGGATCCAAAGTTTTGAAAAAGGGGGGCCCATGGTAATGCGCCTGGGGGTGGGTGTTCGTGGGAGGGGGGTATCCTCTTCCCACCCATTTGAAGTTTTTTTTAGACAAAACACTTGAAATAGTGTATATTGGGAGACCCTTGGCATAATCCGATTTTAAGCGAGTTAGGGCCTAATGTAATCAACGCAAACTTCAGACATGCGACTTCGTACGAATTTTCTGTATACAATACTGATTTTTGAAAGGAATACGGCTTTCGGCCGTATCCGGTTTTAATGCGCAGCGTATTTTGCTTCATTTACACCTGTAGGCAGGCCTATTCCAACGAAGAAAATGTGGTGTGTCTGAAAATGTCCGAACGAAAAGACAATATTAAACATCTGTCATGTACCATTTATTGCAATAATGACTAACAACAACTATAGTAATACAAATGTAGTAGTGTAGTATTAATAAATATATATATTTATTCGTACGACAATGTGTACAATTCAATTACCACTGAAGTATATTTGCACACAAAGAGGCTAACACGTCTTCGACTAAAACGTGCTACACGCATTCTCTATATTATTCAGCACATCCTTTGGAAACTGTGTTTAATAGTTTATCATCTGGATGATATAATAAAAGTAGCTATAGGTTTCATATTACAAAAGGTCGTGGCATCAAGTTTGAACTGAGACAAGGTGTAATTGAAACTTTTACACGTATATGAACCAATACCCGGTATAGCCAGATTGTCCCCTCAAGAGAGCCTATCCAAACTGTTGTTGTATGTTAAACTACTCTGTATAAAGCGTACCATTCGATTCATAATCTGAGTTTGAATCGGGAGATATTCTGCTAAAAGTAGTAGTACCATATAATAACGGTGAGTGCAAACTGGTAGATTAAGACGTTTCCTGATACCTTTGCGCCATGTAAATTAAAACGCATCATAGAAATACATACACCATAGCAATAGGAACAGTATGACATAACTAACAGACGTTGTGTACTTATATTACAAAACCCAAAAAATGTATATGTAGTGATTAGCACATCCGATTTTCATGCCAAAGTTCTTAATTCAAGACACAAACCAGACACCGTAAATTTGGTGTATAAACCTGGCTATCGCCATTGTGGACTGTGTATCCTTCGTAACTCGGAGATCACGTTAATGTCGGACCCGTCTCAGTTTGGAACGTTAAAGAACCACTGAGGTCGGCTTGGCGATAAAGTTCTGAACAGGCTAACTAGTTGAATGAGACCACAAAATAATTATAAAACAGTTAGTAGAACGTTGCCGGGTGCTGATAACAACTAGATACTAGAAACTCTGTTTATATCAGCTGTGTTTTAATGACTGTTGTTCATCAACAGATCTGTTAATCATTACACAACAAGCTCCACTATACGTTGCTTTTTCCACTATAAAAATATCAGTACACCTGGTTTCAGTCGCGTTGATTATTGACGCAGCATATATAGCTTGAGAACATTTTCCGTTTGTCCCTTTCTATGAAAGAATGAACATACTATGGGAATGTTTGGCACTCATAGACGTGTTGGGTGCAGTTGCTTGATAAGTGAGACTATAGGCTCCATAATGTGGCGCCTCATCGCCTGGATCCAAAGTAAATCGTACTTTTCATTGTGACGGAAATTATGCATGAAGTAGTCAGATTCTGGTTACATACACAATTAGATTAATTATGCTCTCATCCGGGGGGCGGGGAACTCATCAAATAAGAGAGAACTTTTATCAGTCTATACGATGCAAATCGAATCAACTTACTTTGATTATATTGACACAACTGTCACACTAAATAAATCATTCAAACATTTTTTATAGTGCAGAATCCTGATAATGACGCTGATTGGCTGCTGGCACTTCACGGTAACGCCTACACAAAATGGACTAGGTAACAGTCAAACCACATGTTCGGAACCAGACTCGTCTTGGTGATTCCACGAAGGCGAGCGAGTTGGATAAGCGAGACTAGCATCTTCCAAGCCTAGAGCTAGGCATCTTCGTATTTGCTGTTTCTCTCTGGCTTTGCCGTTGGGACATTCCATCTTGGATCAAACAAGGCATGTTGCACTCGTATTTTTTATTCAACCAAATTTGTACCTATTAATCCACAGGTCAATATAATCACACATGTCAAACCATAAGGCCGAGGCTCGGATAGTTTCTGGGTTACGACAATTTTGACATTTGCAGCTGCATTTGTGGCTGCTAAATATAGGCCACTTTTCACTATGTACCAACTTTGAAGATCAGTATCTCAAAAACTAATCAAGATAGAAATTTCAAACTTCTCATATACCTAGATATGTATGTGTGCTATAGATTCATGTCTTCTAACATGTTTTATTGTCCAAACATGGGTCTAAAATCACTGTGGCTCAGTTTTGTGCATAAAAAAACACAACTTCAATGGCAGATTGGAGAGAGCTAATATATAGAAGTGGAACTATAGTATGTATATTATTATCTACATATGATGGAAAATAAGCGTGCCAAATCTCAGAGTTCTTGCACAAATAGAGTTATTGATCTTTTAAGTAGAACAAGAAAACGTCATGATTTCTGAAAATTAAAAAAATTACAGAATCCCCCAAAGTTGAAAATGTCAACTCACAAACTATTCGAGCTACAGCCCTATGGTTTGATATGTGTGGTTACATTGACCAGTGTCCAGCTACAGCCCTACGGGTTGACATGTGTGGTTACATCGACTAGTGTCCAGCTACAGCCCTATGGTTTGACATGTGTGGTTACATTGACCAGTGTCCAGCTACAGCCCTATGGTTTGACATGTGTGGTTACATCGGCCAGTGTCCAGCTACAGCCCTATGGTTTGACATGTGTGGTTACATCGACCAGTGTCCAGCTACAGCCCTATGGTTTGACATGTGTGGTTACATTCACCAGTGTCCAGCTACAGCCCTATGGTTTGATATGTGTGGTTACATCGACCAGTGTCCAGCTACAGCCCTACGGGTTGACATGTGTAGTTACATTCACCAGTGTCCAGCTACAGCCCTATGGTTTGACATGTGTGGTTACATCGACCAGTGTCCAGCTACAGCCCTACGGGTTGACATGTGTGGTTACATCGACCAGTGTCCAGCTACAGCCCTACGGGTTGACATGTGTAGTTACATTGACCAATGTCCAGCTACAGCCCTATGGTTTGACCTGTGTGGTTACATCGACCAGTGTCCAGCTACAGCCCTACGGTTTGACCTGTGTGGTTACATTGACCAATGTCCAGCTACAGCCCTACGGTTTGACCTGTGTGGTTACATTCACCAGTGTCCAGCTACAGCCCTATGGTTTGACCTGTGTGGTTACATCGACCAGTGTCCAGCTACAGCCCTATGGTTTGACCTGTGTGGTTACATTGACCAATGTCCAGCTACAGCCCTATGGTTTGACATGTGTACTTACATTGACCAGTGTCCAGCTACAGCCCTATGGTTTGACATGTGTGGTTACATCGACCAGTGTCCAGCTACAGCCCTATGGTTTGACCTGTGTGGTTACATTGACCAATGTCCAGCTACAGCCCTACGGTTTGACCTGTGTGGTTACATTGACCAGTGTCCAGCTACAGCCCTATGGTCGATGTGTGGTTACATCGACCATTTTGTGTTGAATTCAAAATATGAATTCAACAAGATTTCTTATTTTGATTGATTTGAGATGGAAAGTATGCACTCTTTTATGAAACTGACGTGTTAACTTAAAGAGCTCTATTCACATACTACAGATTTCAGCACAAACACACTTGATTTCTGTTGGGATAATTCAATTGAGTAGTGAATTTTAACAAGAATTAAAGGAAAAATATTATTTTATTTGTAGTGTTTTAGTAATTCTTTTGGGAGATGTTTTGAAGCAGTTGTATTCTTATTTCAAATAAGCAGTTTATGTAATATTTTTATTTTGTAGGGGTACAAAGGTGGAATTCATGTCGCCTGTTCAACACACCACGCACAATTGAAGGATGTCAAAGGTAAAGTGTCCAATTTATAGTCGTTGTACAGGGTCTGTACGGGGCCTTGAATTTCTTGAAAATCCTTGAATGTTGAGAAGTAGACTTGAAAAGCCTTGAGTTTTTGTCAATGTAATTATTATTGTGGAATAGCTGCCATTGGTGGGTGCTAAGTCTGCATGCCTACATCCTTATCAGCCACGTAAAAATAACTTCTATACTCATGGGAAAAAACACTTCGATAATATGAAGTGAAAAAACGGCGACTCCGATATCATCATTCTTTGGGAATTCTGTCAGTTTTCTGCTGACGTCAGACTGTCAGTTGTTTTATGCGATTGTGTACCATAATAAACTATGAAATGGGGCATTGATTTTTCTTCTGAGTACCTTTAAAAAGTCTTGAAATGGTCTTGAATTTGATATCTCCCTTAAGTAGTGTATGGACCGTGATTATTATTTGTTCAGCAATGTTCGCCATAAAATGCTAGACAACTTTGCTGCTCCTATGATTCAGCTGAACTATAAGTACCTAACAAGTTGCAGTTTGGAATCGTTGCTTCTACTGGAATTTTCAAGTTGGGTCGGAGGGTGTCAATTTTGTGGTGAGGAATGTCTCGCTGACATTTCCACAAGATGCACCATAGATAGAAAGGGACTTCATATTTGGGCGAGAGGGTTCCAATGTTCAAGTGAAGAATGTCTCACTGACGATTCCACCTGACGTGCTCAAGAAAGTACTTGCCATCACCATAGCTATCAGTTGGAACAGGTCAGACCTACCCAAGTTGGACGATGGTCAGTTCCTGGTTGGGCCGGTGGTACATTGTCTACCGCATGGTCTGTACTTCAAACGGTCCGTCAAACTGCCATTTTACTATGAACGGGAAAAATCGGATATTCAGGTGTTGTCTACATATGTGATTTTATTGAAATCCTTCGAACATAATAATTATTTTAATTGTCATTTAACCATTTCGATAATGTGATTGCCTTCCCAGTCAGCTTACTTTTTTCAAGCCATATTGATGAAATTTCTTCCTTTTTAGCCAAACTTAATATTTGTTAGCCATTAGTGAATGGTTAGCACGAATCTAGTTCATTTACTAGATTCACAATAACAGTGCACTACTGTACAGTGTACATTTGAGTAGATATATATAGTATGACCCCTGATAAACGCCCCCGCTGATCAACTTTCCCGACCGTGTTTTCATCAACTTATACACTGCATGAAATGACTCCTCATCAACAACCACCCCAAAAACGCAACCATTGGTCAGGTCAATTTTAATTTTGCCCCTGGTGAATGACCAAAATATTGAGCATTTAAAGTTGCTGCTAGTGAAGTCAATAGGTGGCAGCACACTTTATGTTGCAGTCATATGGACATACATTTTTTTATGTTTTAGTTTGAATACCAAATAAAAGCAACTGGAAATCTCTGCCAAGAAGAATCTAAACATTGATTGTGAATGACACTGAAAATTCAAAATGCCACTAAATGCTGTTATTAAAAAAAATCCAGTTGGTGCAACTGCGCAGTTATCACGTTTAATATTTAAATAAACATGGTATTTATTTGTTAAATAAAGTTTTAATCAACGTTAGTTTGTTTTCATCCCAAATTCTACGACAGTTAACTCGGCCAATGCAGTGTATATGAGCATCATGTTTGGCTCTGAACCACGGTGAATAAATGGGTAAGCACTTCACTAGTGCACAACAACAGTACAGTCATGACGTACCATACAGTTTCCAATAGTAGGAAACATCTAATAGAAGCACAACCCCCCATAAAACTATGCGCGAAAACATAACATATTCAGTAGTGAAGGCACACAGTTACATAAATTGTGTTTTTTTTTAAGAAATTACAAAGTGGGTAGATGACGGATAACCAGTGGATGTTGTCTACTTAGATTTGTCAGAAAGCTTTCGATAAAGTGCCACACCAAAGATTGATACTAAAAGCCCATGGTATAGGTAATGATGTAATCAACTGGATAGAAAAGTGGCTTACACACAGAAGACAGAGAGTAATAGTAGACGGTGAGATTTCAAACTGGAAATCGGTTTTGAGTGGGGTACCACAGGGATCAGTATTAGGCCGTATACTGTTTTTAATATATTATATAAATGATCTAGAAGATGACATATCTAGCAAAGTACTCAAATTTGCAGATGACACAAAAGTATTCAGAAAGGTTACAAATGATACAGATAAACAAAGTTTACAGGATGATCTAGATAAATTAGTTAAATGGTCAGAAAAATAAAATAGCAAATGTTATTCAATTTTGGGATGTGCAAATGTATACACGTAGGGCATGGAAACATGGACGAAGAATATAAAATGGGGGATGATGTACTAGGTAGAACCACACAAGAAAAGTACTTAGGAGTAACATTTAGTGCTGACATGAAAGTTTCAGAGCAATGTGGGATTGCTGCTTCAAAAGGAAATCAAATTCTAGGGCTAATTAGGAGAACTATCATGTATAAGGAGAAACAGCTAATTGTACCCCTGTACAAAGCAATAGTTAGACCACATTTGGAATATTGTATTCAAGCATGGAGGCCGTATCGTAAAAAGGACATAGACAAGCTAGAAAGAATACAACGAAGAGCAACCAAAATGATTCCAGAATTGAGAGACCATAGTTATGAAAGTCGCTTATTACAATGTGGTTTGACAACACTAGAGACCAGGAGACTAAGAGGAGACCAAATAGAAGTATTTAAAATAGTGAACGGTTATGAGGATGTTGATAGGAATATGTTCTTCAAACTTAAAGAAGGCAGTAGAACCAGAGGACACAAAGCAGCATTAGTTAAGGAGCAGTGTAGGTTGGACATGAGAAAGTACTCTTTCTCACAGAGGGTGATAAATGAATGGAACAAACTGCCAAATGATTGTGTTAATGCTAGTAGTGTGAATATGTTTAAAAATATAATTGACAGATATTTGATAAGGGTGGGCTACACATAGATGAGAAAATGGTTGGACTCTCGATAAGCCAATGGCTTCCTTGTCCACTTTGCCATCTGGAACTTGTTGTTTGGGATGGCAATCTTGTTAAATCTTGTTAAATAAAGATTTGTATCAGAACCGTGGGTAAAGATCAGTAAGTGTTAACAAAAAGTTTAAAGTCTTAAGTCTTTTTAAATCAACCAAACAGAATACTGCTGGAAACGATTTTGTTTTTGGCATCATGATAATTTTACAAAGTGTTGCCTCACACAACATTTAATTATAACACCTGCTTATGAAATCTGTTAAATAGTCATATCAAGTGCACCAGAAGAATGCCTTCCTTTTGTATGAAAAGTTTATCCTGCATAACGCATATGAAACTAATTGAAATGGTGGAGTTGATTTAAACATTTTACAATTGTAATTGAAATGGTGTAGTTGTAACTGTTCTGAAAAGTTTAGAACTGTTATTATACAGACAATTAGTAGTAATTTCAATTGAACTGATTTTGTGTAGTTGACCCTGCTTTGCAAAGAAGCTAAATTATTTCTTTGACTTGCAGCGATATTGATGTGGATGAATCTGTGCAGTGGCTGAACCAGAAGTCAGTCACACACAAAGTTGGGATGACCACACAGTGCTGCTGTTTGATTGACCACTTAACTGCAGTCACTGTCAGAAGTACAACAACAATGTCCTGGGCTAGACCCTTCATTCCCAGAATGTTGATCACTCGTAGAGGAAGATATGCTGTATTCGATATTATGTTGCGGATGGCTGTTTGGTTGGCTTTGGTCTGTACCACAACTTCCACTATCTCCATTAGTTGGTCAGTATATACTGGAGTGTTGTCAGTTAACGAGGTGGTCACTCAAATGTCAGAAGCATTAGTAAGTTTTGTAGCAATGCGGATAGTAACACCACTTTTCTTTTTCGCAAACTCTACCCATCTAATAATAGTTTTTGAAGTAATTGTTACAGTGTTAATCTGCTAAATGGTAGCAGAACAAGCGTTGACTGTGAGGTTAGGCATTTTATTGGCAGGTGTCCCTACAATGTTACTAACAGTCTCTGGGTTGGTCAAGATAGTTGTATGTGCCGTATCTGTCACGGTTTATAAAATAGTACCAAGGAATGTTTCAGCTAGCATATGGAATAAAGGGTCGTATGGAATAAAATCGGGGTATCCTCTGCCTGCCTCCTGCCTCATTGTCAGTAGGATATCAATGACTGCCTGGAGGGTCGACACATTGCTGGAGATTGCGCGGTCAACAGTAATATGGTTAATAACTGTGTCAACAGTAGAAAATAAGTGGTCAGCAGTTACGTTGTTGGCAGCTTAGGTCACCAGTTAAGTGGCCATCAACTACTTGTTCAGCATCTTCACCCGTATCATTGGTTAGTTATTGACTGTTCAAATGTATGCTTTAACAAAGTAGCCACAATCCGATATGTATCGCGATACATAATGAGACACAGTTGTAAAGAAATAATTGATTTGTGCCACATTACACAGCTGTAAATGTCTACTGAAAACACAATGTTTTTGAAAAAAAATTTAATAACTAAAAGTAAAACTATTGATGCATCTAATGCAAGATCATGTGAAATTTCGAGCAAATGAATTTGCCTCCATTGGCATTGACTACATTACAAATGTGTAGATTCGAAATGGTTTCCAGAGCATGCATTTCATGTAGTTTCAACATTCAAATACCTTGTAATCATTCGTGAGTGGCAATTTAGGCTTTTGTGTTATGAAATAAATATATAGCTGAATCACAACGATGTCATGAAAACAACTGACTTACAACATTCCTGAATAGTTATGAATAATTTATAGTCCAGGCCATTTATTAATTATGGATGGTTATACCTAGAATCTGCCTGATTAAAACTTAAAGAAAGAGAACTAATAAGACTTTGTGATTTTGTGTTGCATTCATTCTTTTTAGGAATGGGTTAAATGCAGTGCGCGATGGAAGCATGCATTAGCTACCCTGCAAAAGAAACCAAGAAATGAGGTGGTCAGAGGACTTAGTCTTAGCAGGATCAGTGTCTGCATTGCTGCCTACTTCACCATTGGTACAGGGTGAGTAATGACCTGGAAACATGGTTGTGTAAAAGGTTGGATTCTAAAATGTTTATATTTGTATACTTGAAAATAATAAAATGCCCACATATTGTTGCAATTTGGTATAGAACACACAATTCTTGCTAATTTTCTATAATCATGATACATATGATCCAGATTATGGAAGTGCATAATCTCATCAATACACAGACAGTATAGAAACTGTTTGGTACTTACTGCTCTGTGGACGGATCTCAGTGTGTATCATACGAAGGGTTAATATGTGACATCCGTTTGACGAATGGTCAATGTGTGTCGTCACTCGGGCGTTGCAGTCCAGTTCGTCGGGGTTGGCCGGGTATAGCCAGCCAGTTTATATGCGGCAAAGGCCCCCAGCTATAATGCTGCTGCCCGTGCCCGTGGTGACATTGGTAACCACAACAAGACATCAATGTTTGCTATTACACAAAGTAGACAAAATGAGTTTCATCAGGGTTAGCAACTTTTTCGTTTAACATTGTACATTGATGTATTAAAAAACATCGAAAATGTCATTGGTTCCCAGTGTTTGAACTAGGACGCGATTTTGCGACATTCTCGCGTTTATTTTTCAAATGCCGCATATTTTCGGAAAGTGCGCGACATTGATGTCGCTTGATTTTCTTAAATGTCGCACAGTATGGTCAGTGGAGCGACACCTGCTGTATTGTGAAATACATGTTTTTACGGTTGTTCAACGTCTAATATAACCGTAAAATCATTTACATTTGCCACAAACCACTTAGTCTTAGGATTTACCTTTGACATCACTGATCAGTTGTTCAGTCGCGGAATTAGCCGCTTTAAACGAAATGTTAAACGAAAGATAGTGGCGCCACCTGATGGAATGTGGGCAATCTAGATTATGCATGCAAAATGGCGTCGAAGCGGCAACTGCAGCTGCTAGATGGTCACGCACTGCAGACCAAAAAAACAGAGGGTAACCGAACTAAGATGTTATTGCGCACATTTCTAATATGTTGTATCGATTATATACTTGATGTTTATTAAGGTCCTGCAACAGAAAATCAGCATTTGTGCGCGTTACGGCGTAATACTAATTGGGCCTGTATATTAGCCGGAACGAGGCCGGAATTAGGCAAAACAATTCGCCCCGCTCTTCGTCTCTGGGGCGAAAGTCCCGTACGGCATTTGCTAAAGCATGGTTTTGGCAGTTCCGTAGCCATTTGGCTACGGAACTAATAACTTAAGTTTTAAAACCGATACGCACTAACCGTTTCACATGTGTATTCTGTGACATACAACCGACAATTGGGCGTCAAGAAACTGAAGAAATGTGCTCCAACTAATTACTTATGAGTACTTTTATCGGTGACATAGAAAACATTTCACAATTAGCCGCCATACTGTGCACGTGATGTTGCCTTTGGGTCACATGATCAAACGCGATTTCGTGTAGAATGAGGCCAGAATGGGCCAGCAGCACAGAAATAAATAAAACACCCGTTAGTAAGTTAATAGTTTATAGGGGCATTATTAATGATGTAACTCTATGGCCAGCAGACGGCAATTCTTAGCGTGACCTTATATAGATCTATGGAAATCCCGCATGCTTTTCTCGCTCACAACAACATCCGGTTATATACAAACCTTGACAAGCACATGCGTTCTGACAAAAAGGTAATAATTTCACACTTTTACATGGTTATTGTCAGGTAACTTTAGTGATATACATATAAGAATGCATACAGACACGAAAGACGTGTTTATTGCTCTGTTTAAGGCGTTTTTGTAAGGTTTCACGTTTCATGAAAATACTTACGCTTTTGATCAACGAGATCTTCGCCTCTACTACAGTAAAAGCCAGATAGAAAAAAAATTGTAGGGCGATTGACTTTGCCTAGGCCGGAATGAGCCCGGAACGAGATTGAATTGCTAATAGCATGGATTGCGTGATCTATATAATGATTTCACTTGAATGTGTAGTTAGATAACGTAATAATGCAACTTTCCACCAAGTGGGAATTAATTACACGTACATTAAGATATGTTTTGGGCTCCCGGAACGATGACTTATTGACGGCCATGTTTTGGCTGTTCCGTCTATGGAACATCACCTAGTGGGCGGCCTTACATTAGTGGGTTACTGTTCATACACCATCTACTGCATTAATACTGGTGATCACTGATTGGGATGTGTACTGGTATATGAAATAATTTATATCTGAAATAATTTTATAACAAAATCATATATCCATGATGTTTTTTAAAATGTTATATTGATGTTAAAATGTTGACTTAGAAACATTGTATAAACGTTATTGAAAAATGTTTTATTAAAACATAATTATATAACATCATAAAAACATTTCCCTGAAATATCATGGTAATGTTATGATATCAAAATGTTGGCTCTTGGAAACATTGTAAAAACGTTTTTGAAATATGTTTTATTATAACATATATATAACATCATAAAAACATTTCCATAAAATATTGTAGTGTTGGATACTCCTCTTCATGTTGTGTTTCTTCGAAGAGTCTTTTCACAATTTGGGCAGCAGGATTTCGGCCAGACCTCACCTTTCTTTTAATATGTTGCATATAGTTTTCATATTTCTGATGCGCCACTATCTAGATCTCCAAAGTGTTGTGCTTCTCTTGCAATGTGTGCAAGTGTGTGCACATTATAAACTAAGAACTCCCTTCCATACAGCTCTGCACATTTGCTGACGAAATGTTGCAGTAATTGGTGAGCATAGTTGCCATACTGTGTAGTCAATTTGGAATTTACTAAAATGCACATGGCCACACACACAATGCTGTTGATTGCCTGAGTTGTAATTGCAGTAGGTACTGAACCCTGAATAAACAAGGGGTCCATTAAACAATAAGTAAGAAATGAAAGTACTAGTATGCACAGTTACAAAGAACATTTTGTGAAAGTGGATTCACAAGTCAGACAATGATTCAATAATCTGACCATTACAAAGCACATTTACAAAGAACATGTTGTGAAGTAGATTTCCTTAACGATAAATAACAAGTATGCATAGTTACACGGGCGCGTTAGGTACACAACATGAGAGAGGCCCAATATAAAATTGTGTATCAAGTTCAGAATCTAACATAAATAATTATTCCATAATTTATTCTTTTAAATTCACTAAAAAATTGCATTAAGCACAACAACAAAAGGCCACTCCTAAAAAGCATTTAGTTGTAGTGTTCATTGTGTAACACTAACAAATTAAAAAACAGTGCCATGTAGCATACAATGTTTTAATAAATATTTAATTTTCTAAAAAAAAAATTGCATTACATAATAATGTAATATAACACCAATATTCAATACGTAGAATGAAAGTTTTATTGACCAATAGTGTATTGGAAAAAGGGTTAACAGAAGAATTGTAATATAGTTACCTGTAATAAATATATAAAGTAAATTATAATACATAGTCAGACATAATATACAAAATGATGTTGTATAGAAGGGTGTAGTTAAACTGTATCATTTCATATTTACTCCATTTTATTTAGATATAAATTATTTCATATACCAGTACACATCCCAATCAGTGATTACCAGTATTACTGCAGTAGATGGTGTATGAACAGTAACCCACTAATGTAAGGCCGCCCACTAGGTGATGTTCAATAGACGGAACAGCCAAAACACGGCCGCCGATCGTCAATAAGTTATCGTTCCGGGAGCCCAAAACATATCTTAATGTACGTGTAATTATTTCCCACTTGGTGGAAAGTTGCATTATTACATTATCTAACTACACATTCAAGTGAAATCATTATAAAGATCACGCAATCCACGCTATTAGCAATTCAATCTCGTTCCGGGCTCGTTCCGGCTAATATACAGGCCCATACTAATTACGGTAAAGGCTAAACGCATTAACCTGGCCGAAATTATTAACGCTATTAAATTACATTTTTAACTAATTTTTTGACGCTAATGTGTTCTTTGCATCACTCCCCATCGGATCAGGTACAAAACGGACGTATATATGTAAAAAATATTGTGTTTGAGCGCACTTTTAGTGCCCAAAACAACGCTATACCGGCAATAGAGCCTGTCAGTCTCGTGACCTAGTTTTAGCTGTGCAGTCCACTGGAGACCTCGGCTGTGTTTACGCCTGTGTAAAGAATAGGTTTTTGTGTGTACTCACATAATTGACACCAAATGGTATAAATTGTTCTGGTTTCCGATTGACAATAATATGTTAAAGGTGAGTGAGAAGTTTTATATCTAAGAATGTTAACAGTAATCGTTTGAGTGCTGATAACAACTGGACCCGAACTGGATACCATGTAATATCGCTCGCCCACCGTAATATCAAATCAGTTTTGATCACCGATGATTTATATATATATACTGTGTGCATGAGTGACTGTGCGTGTTAAATCAGTTTTGATCACTGATGATTTATATATGTATATATAGATCAGTGGCTCTGCCTAAAACCGAATGTCTCACTTTTTTAAAGGGGGGAGACATGTGTCGCCTAAATTTCAAATCCTAGCTCAAACACTGGGTTCCTGCAGGTTGATGAAGTTTTGTATGGGGGCATACATTGATGTTCTGAAATAGCCCCTAAATAAATTGGTAATTTTGTGCGGAAATTTGTAATAAAATGTGAACTCTTTGTTTGGATTTGTTATATGTTGTAAAATGTAGACTACTGTTGGATGATTTGTGTGCACTATTTGGTGGTGTAGTAGTTGGGTTGTTAGATACAAAGCATTAACAATTACTATTGTGTAAATTTTTCCTGTATTAAATGTTAGAGTTGATGATGTTATGTTTGTTGTACAAGAGCAGTAGAATGGATGTTTATTTGGGTTTACTTGATGACAGATGAGAGATGGCTGTTAATAGAGCCCATGAGCCACAACACAGAAAAAACCAACGAAGCAAGAATTCTGGTGCAGTTGGCCAACAGAAACATTGTTTTTCGTTCATGGTAAATAAATGTGCTTGAATGGAATACAGTATCAGCTATTGTCAGACCTGTTAAGTTTCTGAAATGACAAAACTTGAGATTTGTGCTTGAAGTAAAATCGAGCCACCAAAAGTCGATTTCGTTGCGTGGCGGTCTAATGATAAAATGCACTAATATAAAAAAACCTACAATAAATGTAAAAAATACTTTATTTGCACAATAACTGAACAACATCAGATCATTAATAGTATACATAAAATACAATGTTACAAACAATACGACACAGCATGGTGATGAAACAAATAACTGAAGAAGGTGAAAAGACCTGTTTAAAAATTCACCCACTAAAAATCTCAATGAGAATAATTTATTCTCTAAATTATATGCATGAAATATAATTGAACTGAAATTATTCAGATATTACAGTGATTACACATGATGGTAACAATAAAATAACTATTACATATGATGTTCACTCTATACATGAACTCCTAACACAAGCAGGACCCATTCTGTAAATGAGACGTTACACAACAATAATGATCCAATTAGTAAGAATGAGCAGTGAGCACCTGAAAAATGCCAAAGTAAATTTACTAAATACAAATCAGAATTATTATCATTTACTCTCTAAATGATAAGCATATAATTAAAACAATTCCTTAAATCATAAATTAATTCCAATTATTCACATTATATACAGGTTATTCTTGGTCTTTCGGATTAACAAAGAAGGAAGTCACACGATCGTTTGCTTGTGAAACCCGCTCTAGATTGACGTACTGCGATGTTGTCGCATGGCGAATAGCATCGTATTTACCCTACACAGCAACACTAAAGTGAGAGTTACATACACAGCAAAACGTGTATGTTGCCCCTCCTTCGCTGCAACCTATCCATCGCAGATTGGAGACCCACACCCACTGGAATTTAGATGAGTAGTTCTTTTTTTGATGAAACAGCTGAGACAAACCTGTTTTTGTTGGCGCCATATTGTCATGCAGATCAGTGCTCGCAGCTGATCGCGGGAACGCTTATATAGAATGCCTGTTTCAAGACCACGTTATAATTTCTATACATTTAAAATGTCTGTTGCACATTTCCGGAGTGTCATTAAATATGCAACAGCAAAAATATTAACCAAAATAAACTTGCGATTAGGCAAGTTGCCACTACAACAAAAATCGGCAAAATATTTATTTCTAAAACGGAGCGCATAGTGTGACATTTGGGAGGTAAAAAAAATCAAAAACAGGAGGCAAAAGCGGGAGTCTCCCGCAAGAAGCGGGAGACTTAACAGGTCTGGCTATTGTTGGTTGAGAACACACATCGTTGCGGTCAGGTCCTTAGCCAGGATTGTGACAATTTCCATTTTACCCGTTATCATTTTTTATTTACCAGTTATGCAAAACCAGTTACACACTTATTGAGGGTTAATTGGGACTGGCCAAATAAATGTATGAGATATATGCATTTACTGTCAAAATCATTAGAGAAATGATACCATCACAGATGTACTGTACATCTGTGAAGAAGAATGAACTGCTGAAACTTTATGGCAAAATCACGTACCAATAGCCAATCCCTAAGTTTAAACAGTGAATCTTGACATTCATAAACATGATTTGACCCGTTCAAAATCAAATTGTCCATATTGTTCCAAGGGTTCAAACCTACTTGGTTTACACCCATCTCGTCTACTCTGTCATAACAGTGATATGTTGAAATTTAGTGATATTTTAATATTTTTAGAAATCAACCTACCACATAAGTTGCACTTCTTCAGTTTATGGTGACACTGTTCTGACTAATTGCAGCAGTGTGATGTCATAGGGATCTAGCAAATGTCTTCAAAAAGGTAGGCGCAGTTCGACCTTGCTTTACGCTCACTTCAGTAATACAGCCACCTCGCCATTATGGTCACCTCAGTAATACAGCCACCTTGCAGTTATGGTCACTCAGGGACATACCACAATTATGACTGCTCAAACGCTTTACACTTCACCCCCTGGCAGACCTGTTCATTCCAACGCCATCTCAAATTGCCTGGGATGCACCAGCCACCTCAACATTATGGTCACTCTGGGACAGTCCCAAATTATGACTGCTCAAAGCGCTTTACACTTCACCCTCTGGCAGACCTGTTCATTCCAATGCCATCTTGACTTCCCTGGGAAGCACCAGTCACCCCGCCATTATGGTCACTCTGGTACAATCCCAAATTATAACTGCTCAAAGCGCTTTAAAACGTCATCCCCTGTCAGACCTGTTCATTCCAATGCCATCTCGACTTCCCTGGGATGCACGAGTCTCATGGATGACCTTAATTCACTGTATTATAGAATCAGTTAATGTAACAATTTTGGTTTTTCCAACATTTGGTCAACTGTCCATCCAACATAGCATTGTACACCTGTAGTGAGGTAAACAAAAACGAATCTTGCCCAGTGTCTTCAAAAAAGTAGACACTATTCATGCTAGCTTGCTTGTGCTTCCTTCTGCGATCTCGACATCCCTTCTCGGAGCACACCTGGTGTATCATCAGTGAAGCTGTCGGGTAGAGTAGGACTACATGGACAAACGAGGCGTGGGCAAGACGGTGGGACGCCACACCTTGCAGACTAAGGGAATTTATATCTATACCATCGAAGAAACCAGTTGAACACAAACTCAACCGACACTCACTGGTGTGCCTCAATTGAATAAGAATGCAGGTTCAAACACAACCTGAACCAGATGTTGCTGGTACCATCAGCTTCGTACGAGTGCGGTGCCAAAAGGCAAAACGCACTTCACATCACCAGTGAGTGTCCGCTACACAAATGTAACAGGCACCTGGTCAGGCTGGACGGGCCAGCATGCGCCTGGCTTCGGGACCTAAAATGCAACACATAATTGACCCCCCTTGAATCATATGCAAGAAGAATAATGTCCATATTTAAGGGAGAAAGGTTTTTAAGTTGAATATTTGCTGCATTTTGCCATGCTGAGTGGGTTTTGCCAAGTAAATAAATATATTGAATTTTTTCCAATCAGATTACCATTTTGGTCAGTCATGGACACATTTATAGTCATTGCGATTCTTTATTGAATAAAGATGACATTATTATTTTTCAAATACTTTTATTCATTCTACATAATTACAAAGGGGGTTTAGACAATTCTACTTATTTATGTTTGTCATTAAAGGTCCCTCCTCAATTAAATTTTTTTGCTCGTCTTCAAACCTACCTAAAATCCACTATGATATGCTAGCTCATTTGTGCAACTTCTATATGTACTTTTTGTGAAATCAGATAGACAGACTATTAAATTATTTAATGCTTGATCCAGAATTTATTGAAGTGAAAATGGAAACGATGAAAACTCATTTCGTCTTCAATGAAATTTCATAACTTTGTCGTGTCATCAGCTAGAAGATGGAAGTCGCGCTCATGATCAACTTTGACTCCATAAAGTGTTTACCGTTTTGGATATCCACTATTTTGAGCCTTACCAGATCTAACGCCTAAAGTCAATTCTTTCAATGATTTGAAAAAACCGCACTTTTTTATTAAGCCGACTGCAGATATTACTACATTATCACACACTACATATAAGGACATCGACGAACTGGATTCACAATAGGCTAAATCAGTTGAGGATGGAGTTTTAATTTTATGTAACATCCTCTAAAATTATGTTTTGTTGTTTTTACCTAAAAACAACACCTAAACTATTGGTATAAAAATCATCTTGCTAGATTCTGCGAAACATACTGTGAACATTCCTATCATCCTAACTTCAATTTACTGTATCTGAAGAACTGACCATAGGCCCACTCTATTTTGTCCTTGAAACACCTACAATGACCTTGTAATAGGCAGTATTTTATTAAAATAGGATTACTAATTTTGGATACTTCCAGTCAAAGGTCCAGTAACCTTTGCAGCACTTTAGGACCATGAGTTTGTTGAGATGTTGTTAAACTGTCTTGTATGTTGAGTATTATATATGTGGTAACTGGATAACAAATTTGTGAAAGACGATGGTAACTATTATGTTGTAGCCTGATAATATATTGGTGAAAGACGATGGTGACTACCATATAATATATTATGTTGTAACAAATAGCATATTGGTGAAGGACGATGGTAACTATTATGTTGTAGCCTGCTAATATATTGGTGAAAGACAACGGTGACTACCATATAATGTATTATGTTGTAACTGGATAGCATATTGGTGAAGGACAATGGTGACTATTATGTTGTAGCCTGATAACATATTGGTGAAGGACGATGAGGAGCGATGTTTGAAGTTGGGCAACTTCGGACTCGGCTGTAAACGGCGATCTGGTGAGACAAGTTACTGCACTGATCCGGGTTTGTTTTATCTCGCATTTGAATCCATTAAAGTTTTCTGTCCACTTCCAGCTTCAACCATAGATTTTGAGCAACATTTGTGTGTATAACTTTATGGTTCCTTCATGATTTGTAAATACTGACTGTTGGATTTAACAAGGTTTAACAAGATAGCAGTCTAGAGCAACAAACTTCTGCTGGCAAGTGGACAAGGAAGCCATTGACTCATCGAGAGTCAATACATTTTATCTATGTGTGGCCCATCCTTGTTAGATATTTGTCAATTTTGTTTTTAAACACAATTGACGTTGCTGGCAAGTATGATAATATATATGTTCAGTAGATAATTTATTCTATTCACAATTGTCTTCAACCTACACTTCTTTTACTACTTCGTGCCCTCTAATTCTACTACATTCTTTTAGTTTGAAGGACATTTTTTCATGGGGTTCTCTGAATATGGAATGACCAATGCCAGCAATTTTAGGTGTGGATTCCACCTGCCAGTAACCCCAAAAGGGTGTGAAAAAGATGGAATTTATCTATAGAACTGATGCCAATGCTAAAAAACGGTGTTAGATCTTTTCTTGATGTTCCCTGTATATGGAATGACCAAAGCCAACCATTTTTTGGTCATTCTATAGTTAAGAAACCCACTGTTTTTAGTGTTGGCACCATTCCCATAAATAAATGCCACTTTTTTTCGCACCCAGTTCGTCAGTCAGTAATCATCCTGTGTCTATATATTTAGCCTACGATATTCACGTCTCATAGTGAAATGTGTGTTACGACAACAATTATGTCAGTATATCCTTCACCGTGTCTTGCAGGGAGCTGGAATGGTTTCCTTTTACATGGTGTCTGGGAGAACACGTCTGTAGACTGGAGATCTAAGTGTCACTCTTGTTTATTGCAGGGAAATCTGAGTGTCACTCTTATTCATTCTAGGGAGATCTAAGTGTCACTCTTATTCATTCTAGGGAGATCTAAGTGTCACTCTTATGCATTGCAGGGAGATCTGAATGTCACTCTTGTTCATTGTAGGGAGGTCTGAGTGTCACTCTTGTTCATTGTAGGGATGTCTGAGTATCATTCCAGAGCTGAATTTACAGAGACAGTTCCAGCGTCCTGGGTACACTGAGTCTATATGTTGCCTCCTCCACACTCTGAGGAACATCAGGTCCTGATACGGTGAACAGTGAGTATCCTCCAGTACTGGGACAAGTACTATGGTATAGTAACTAAGTAAAAATAATCCACGTCAAAGTACTTACGTAAAAGTATCCCTCCAAACTGTACTTAAATAAAAAGTACTTTTTGTAAAAAAAAAATCGGGCCACTGGGGTACAGCAGGTACATCACAAGTTTTACAATCAAATCGCATAATCTCACAAAATCTCATTTCCACCACGTAGAACTGTGACTCAGTGTATGACTCTACAGACACATTCATGTAGTGGGACTGGTATGTAGTGGTACTTAGTGGTTACGATAATGTACTACTGTATTTATTAAATAAATTAATAATGTGTTTGTATACATTACGTTGGTTTTTTCTCCAATTAAACAAATTATTAATATGAAGACAAAACATTTGAACTTAATTCAAATGCATTTGCAAATGTGTAACCAAAACATTTGCATTTGAATGCGACCCCAAAGCATTTGCATTTGACTGCGTTCCTGGAAACTGGCATTTGCATTCGCATTTGCATTTGAATCAAGTGAAACATTTGCATTCAGATGCATTGACGTGCATTTGTTAATAAGCCTGCTAACTATGGGGGTTAACAGAATGAAGCATTTTAAAATCTTCCTACAATATGTGGCTCAAAGTGTAATGTTTATGACATTTATTAAGGACAAAATTATTTTCAAATTAGGATGCCTGTTGTTATGCTGAAACAAAACACAAAATGTAAAAAGAAGGATTTGTTTTTGGGGGACTGTATAAAAAATTAAGGTCTGACAAAATGCCAGGATTTTAGTTTGTTTCACTCTGCTGTTGGACTCTGGTGGGCTTGTTAGTGGCTGGAGTCCACATCTGTTGAAACAAAAGTCATGGTTTGGGGGTATGCACCTAAAAGAGATAATAAAAACTAACCACGTACAAATAAAATCAAGAATATCGTGCCAGTGGTTTACTCAGAATGTGTTCTAAAAGTTGAAGATTCTGGTAATTTCTCTGAATGACTGAAGACAGACATGTCAACCAGCGCGACCGATAAGCACATGCACAGTTCTATGAAATCGGGGTGACCTAGACTAAAGTGACGTATTAAGGGAGGCCGGCATACACAGAACCAATGCAAAGTCTCAAACAAACGTGTTATTTTGTCAGAAAGAAGACTAGTTTAATAAACAAAGGCCAAACTATGTTATGTAAGTTGAGTGTGGACATATAACATGGCCATATCCTATTGGCAAGAATACAAATAGGTGTATACGACTATATATTCATTTGGCAAGCGAATATTGCCAGAATACCGCACTCGTGACGTAGGGTTATTTAACAGTATGGTGTGGCCAATGAAATTAAGATGTGTGTTCAACAAGGTTTTCCGAGTAAACCACTGGCGTGATATTCTTAATTGTAGTTACAAATGGTAATGTTTTAGTAACTCTTATAGGTGCATAGAAAACCTTTTGTTTTGTTTCAAACAGTGCAGAAAACCGTGTACAAATAACCCAAAATGTACTTTGTCGGTACATCAGTGTTATTGTGTTTACAAGGATTAGTGTTTTACATATTCAATTATAATTATATTACTTCTATGTTGTTGTAGTATTGCACTTGTTAACTGTATTTGCAGGTCAACAAGGACAAAGGTGATACGTGTACTTGGACATACTCCTGCCCCCTTGAAATACTTCAACACAGAGCTTCCTGAGTTGTTCCCGACAATATACTCGATTGTTAAAAACACTTGTGGGGAAGTTTTTCTAGGGTAGAGATTGTTGTGTTGGTATTGCTACTGGACAGAGCTGGCTACCCTGGCAATGGCATCAACATGTCACTTGTACATGACGTGTGATTATGTCACTTGTACATAACATGTGTGACTATATCACTTGTACATAACGTGTAACTATGTCACTTGTACATAACATGTGTGACTATGTCACTTGTACATAACATGTGTGACTATGTCACTTGTACATAACGTATGTGACTGTCACTTGTACATGACATGTACATAACATGTAACTATGCCATCAGTGAAAGTAGAATTCAGTCACTATTTTTTCATGTGTATAAATACATAATTACTATTCCAGTAATTGTATTGCAGTAATTGCTGTTTAACATAGCTGCCGGTATTTCCAGATACATTCAAATGTGTACAAACATTTAATTGTATGGAAGAAACATCAATAATGTGTTCCAGCAGTCTCACACAGCAGAAGGAAATCAAACATATTTTTAAGTGAAACATGATCATTTTAGATTGTGTAAGAACTGATTACATATTATGTTCTCGTGCTAATACATCATTTCGTACCTTAACAGTGTGTCTGTGTGTAGGGATCCCAAACAGTACTGCTGTTCTCCAGAAGAGGTCAGACATGGGTAAAGTAGGTTTCAGTTTTGATCTTGATGGATGGAACTTGTGGGTTTCTGCAGAGGAAGCTTAATGGTCTATTTGCTTTTGATGAGATGTTATATGTGTAATCCACCGAAGATCTGAGGTTGTTGTAATGCCAAGATATTTAGCCTGCGAGACAGTTTTAATATTTGACCATGAACCATATCCTTGTTGTCAATGATGCTTTTGTTTAGGGTAATTTTGGTACACCCAGTATACCCATTGTGCTATCCTATAATTTTGGTACACCCAGTATACCCATTGTGCTATCCTATCATTTTGGTATACCCATTGTGCTATCCTATAATTTTGGTACACCCAGTATACCCATTGTCCTATCCTATAATTCTTGAATTTTGCATAGCTAATCTGTAAAATATGTCTATATATTCAGCAACGTTCAGATATGTGGCTTGTAAACTTCTCAAGTTAGAAGCACCAGAAAGCAGATGAAAATAATGCATTTTGGGGCACTTACCCCCTGTTCCCATTATAATATTATGTATGCTGATGACCTTGTAGTATTTTGTCCGCCCAGCAGAGGGCTTCAAACCCTTCTCACTATCTGTGATCGATGATTTCTCACATGCATAAAATACAACTCAAAAGAGTATGGTCATGATAATGAGAAACGAGAGTTGCAAAAATGTGCAGTTTCCAAGTGTTATGCTCAATAATGAGATGCTACTTCAAGCTGAATTTGTAAAATATTTGGGTCATTTAAACAGCATTCTAGATAACTGTGATATGTCTAGACAATGCAGTCAGTTATATGCTCATAAGACTTGTAGTGCTAGTGAAATGTTTGTTTATAATAATCTGCCTGTGCTGAAAAAATTTAAATACAGATTTATATGTCGACTGCATTCCTCAAAAAATTCCTAAACTTGCTGCAAAATGCTGTTAACTAAAAACTTTGGAACCATGATGTACTTGTATATAATATTGTATGGAGTCCGAGAATAATCCGGTCATTGGGCATTTCGATAAAAATAAATCGTGGCCTAGATGGTGTGTATGCTGAGCATCTAGTGTACTGCAGCAGACAAGTATTACCAATACTGGTTATGTGTATGTTTACTAATGCCCTGCATGGGCCTATAATTTGAGCCTAAGCCTGGCCCACAATTAGCAGTTAGAATCCACGCCTGCAAAAATTTGTCAAGCTCGGCCCAGGCCCGCAAACTAGAATTTAGGCACAGGCCCGGCACATGCCCGGCCCAGACCATTAATGTTTGGCCCAGTCCCGCATGTTCCAGGCCCAGCCCGGCCCATACTCGTGGGCCAAAGACGGGTAAGCTTGCAGCCTGCAAGCCCGCGGCCTGCTAAATGTAGAAAAGATAAACCTATTATCTTATACTAAAATCGAAACATAAATAAACTGTAATACATATGTATTGTTTTATTAAATTACATAAAAAATAATATATGAACATTGTATAATGTCTACTGTCCATAGTGTGCTGAATGAGTTCTAGAAATCCAGCACCATCAACTGCTTCAAACGGACGAATATCCGGAAGAAAAATAATCAACTTTTTATTGTCATTACTATTAAGTATTATAACATATTTATATATATGGCTTTAATTTATTATTTGGTTATGGTTAGCTAGGTGTACTAGATTTGTTTATCTAATCCTAACTTAATTAACCCTAATGCAAACCATAACCCTAATTTAAGTTGTTAATTGAATTAGCTCAACTAAGTTAACTTAATTTAATTAATTAATGTTACCAGTAAAGGCAGTTAATTTGGTATTAATTGATATTTCAATGAAATGTCACCCACTGGCACTGACACCCAGTGGCATTTCCAGCAGGCCTGCAGTCACTATAGTCTGAGACAGTTCAGGTTCAACTGGGGTGGGCAGTGGCCAGTGGGCAGGCCATTCAGGCAGGCAAGATTTGGAGGGAAGACCTAGACAACAGAATGTCAACTGGTAGGGTCAAAGGGTAATAAGTTGATGCTTAATCATGGCTTGATTGCCTCTGCAAATTAATGTGTCTAAAGTAAACATTTGGGGCTGGCTTCTTCCAGCCAAGTGAACTTAAGTGGCCTGGCATGAGGCCATTAGATCTATGCAAAAGGCTACATTCATGCCAAAAATATGCATCTGTATTCTGTATGTAATAGTAATGTGTACTGTATAATGTGTGTACTGTGTATGCAATACTATGCATTGGTATTATATGAAATGTCTCTATTAAAATAATGCACATTATTAAAATTATACCATTGGAAGTCCCATTGTTGGAAAAGAGGTTAAACTACAATCCAATATAGAAAGCACTGGTATCATTCATAGTTCCATGCAGGGTCTCAATTTGCAAAATAAACAATGTTAAATATTCATTAACTGGAAATACAATTCATAATCAGTTTTTATTAATATTAAAAATGTGGGTTTTGTATTAATAACAAGCCCCGCAAAATCTACGCCCATACCCGGCTTGGTCCACAACATTTAGTAGAGGCCCGGCCCATGAGCTGCGGGCTTGGGCCCAAAGCCTGGCCCGTGTAAGGCACTAATGACTACATGGACCTATATATGTGTATTTGTGTCAGAATTAAATAATTTAATTTAATTGAATAAAGCAATAATTATTATGGATAGTCCCTTATTAAGACGTTATAAAGACCATATCTGGTTCAGTAAAGAAATATTAATAAATAAAGAAAACATTTAACTGGCTTTGTGAAACGTCCGCCTATTCATTTCAGTGGAGTTAATAGGGTGGAGGGGGAGATAAACAACGGCAGGATGTGGGCTTAATTGATCACAGTTTAATGACCGAGGTTGCGAGTGATTATGTAATGTTTCATTTAGTCAAACTGATCCCTGACTTCGATCTCCTCACTGCCACTGTACGACAGGCGAAAAAACATACGTTTACACAGAACACGTTTACACCAAACGACCTTCCTCTATTTCGTCAAGCTTGCTGATGCACGTGACTTCCGGTTCACAACATGGCGACGTTAAACGTGTGTCTTCGAACAGTTCGGAGTGCCTCTGGCCTAAAAGCGTTTTCTTTTAGTAGATCATTACCGAATAGGTAAGATGGTGACTGAGACATACCAGTAGAGCGATGTCATGGATATGTATTGCCTGTACACGTTGTGTTTGTAAAATATCAGTAGTCTTGGGCTGCCTTGTTGAGGCAAGGTCACATCCGTCAAGCAAGTGGCAAGTTTCATAAGCTACAGTACTCGCACAGTAGCAGTGATTGGGAACGGGTCATTATTTGACATTGATATTATGCAAAGTAACGTGCTGTTGATTTTGAGATGGTACCTTTATTAGTGATGTAATGCTGTTAGTAGTATTATAAATGTAGCGATCTTTTACTTTCTGACCTAACCATGAAAATGACTACGTAACGTAGAGCACCAAAACTTCTCATATATCTCCTACTATACGTATACACATGTCACGTGATCAAAAAACTACATTTACTTGATCAAAACATCGCCATATCCGACCTATGTGCTAGTGTCACCAAAACTCCATGGCAGTCCAGCAAGACTGAGACTTTCCATTCATTCGCCAATGTTTACAACAAAAGCGGTTTCGAAGCGGACGCCAAAATGGTTTATTTTGCGGAATTCCGTTGTGATGCAAACAGTAGTAAGAATAGAGTAACATGTACTGTAGTTCACTTAAGTGCCCTGAGCAGCCAACTTTGTGATGCAATCCATAGAACCCGAAGCATCATGGGCAGTAATGAGTACGTCGCTCAGATCGAAGACAAGCAGGCCTCAGAGATGGACTGCGTCTGCATGTCACTGTCAGTGCGATCTTTTACTTTCTGACATAACCATGAAAACGACCACCTAGAGCCGACAAACGTCTCATACAATGTATATCTACCATACATATACACATGTGACGTCAAAAATACTTTTACTTCTTTATAACAACACAAATTTACAAAAACTCGTCATAGCTAGGCATAGGAGATGGTGAGTTTTTGTTTATTTTATTTTTGAAATTTTTTTTATAGTTATGTGGATGTAAGAGTAATTCTTGACCACGTGATGTGTACATGTGTTTTAGATATGTGAGAAGTGTGGCAGCTCTGTGGTTGTTTTCATGGTTAGGTCAGGTGATTCTGCGGTATCACTTGCTGCTAGTGGTTCAAAATCGTGACATTTTAGGCACGCTTTGTGAGTTAGATGCATTAAACATTTAATTTTATCTATAAATTATTTTTTTGTTGGCATATACAGGACTGGGGGTCAATTCCATTTAATCAATTCAAATTCAATAAATTTTCCAGTTCAAATTCAATTCCGAATTAATTCTGTGGGAGTTTTTCCAACGCATATGCATTGGATAATAGTAATATTTGTACTTGTAATTGAATTTTTTTATGTAATAGTAATAGAGGAACTTTTTTGCAGAAGTAATAGTAATAGATCCTAAAATAATAGATAATAGTCTGTTACTTTTCTATTACATCTATTGCTGCAAACTTATAAAATATCAAGTTTGTTTGCATGTTATTCCAATGGCTAGTAATTGTAAACAATGTACAAACAATGGCTGAACTGTTATTCAAATAACCTTTCAATTTCAATTCACCTTACTCAAAATCTTTTCAATTCAAATTTGGAATTCACCACAGCCCTGGACATATAGTATATACAATATTAAACTTTGTGTACACACTGTAAAGGCATTTTAGCTGGTGATTTGTTGTTCCCTTTAATACAACGTTTTGATAAACATTATAAAACGTTGCTATAACTATTTAAAATAAAATTTTGAGATTGTTTTAAAAACGGTGTATAAAGTTTTAAATACGTTACTATGATGTTTCAAAAACATTACTGCAACGTATTGAAATAACGTTGTAGTAACGTTTTAAGAAAGTTACCACAACATTTTGCAAAATGTTAAGATAACGCTAAAACACCTTCACAAGATGGTGTTAATAAAACGTTATATAGCAATGTTTTTAAAAAGATTAAAATGTTTTTTCGTTAGCTGGGCTGTATATGATATTATTTGAGTTTGAATGGATTTTAAGCAATGTCAGATATATTGATACCCAAATATAATGCCGTATTTAATAGTAAATGGATACTCGAAAGGAAGCCTATAAAAACGGTACCAAAATAAGTTTATTTGTTTTATGTATTTTCTATTAATTTAACAGCACAAATGGTCGTCACCGTTTTGCATCTGTCACCATTGTGACCTCTATTGGGTGCTGTTGGCTCCTCTCTCTCTGGACTTGGTCTTGGAGAAGTTGTGATCAGGTCATTCAAATTTTGAGTGTTGCCATCTATCTGACTATATTATCGGACTCGATTAAACATACAGCGAACAAAATCTACTAGGTTTTTTCTTCAGAAATTTGCCTGGCATTATTAAAAGCTCTTCAAACGCTGTAAATTTGTTTTAAAATTGTATGGTTGTATGATAAACACTGGAAAATGTGTGCTTTATCACGATTTTTCCATTTGAGACAAATCCGTAGTACATCAAGATACGGTTGTATTCCTCCCATATCCCCTAAAGCAAGCTAGGTAGCAGATCAGCTGATTAGTCAAAATATTGTAGCACATACCAAAGGCAAAAGTAGGAAGAGTGCGTGAGAATGTTATCCCATCTATTTGGAGGGCCGTCACATGCCGAAGGCAAAAGTGGGAAGAGTGCGGGGGGGTGTTATCCCATCTATTTGGAAGGCCTTCCCCAGAACATACAAAAAATCTAGTGGCGTGCAGGTGCATTTTAGAGCCCATACTGGACCCAAGTTAAACCATAATACTCCTGGTAGGTTGTAACAATGTGCACATTTAAATAATTAGTTTTTGGTTCTGTTTGGACTAACCATTACGTGTAAGTGAATGTACATTAAGCAATCGAGAAGGGAGATTTATTTTGTCCAAACTGAATTACTGCATGGTAGCAATTCCATAAATTGGTATTCTTGAATAACAAATAGACGAAGGTCACAATCTTATGTAAATCTTGCGAGGGCTTGTCCACGTTGCATGGGCTGCAGTCAGTAATATTTAAGTTCATCTAATGTTTTACATGTTCAAGTGTGGTTGTGTGGTAGAGTGTTGGACTGCTGGTCAAGGGGACCGGGGTTTGAAATCACCTGCTGCCGTTTCTTTTGAAAATTAAACATTTGGACAATTTCGTTCACCCCACTTTTCAGATGTCTTTCGGAAGAGACAATAAAGCCGTTGATCATTCTATTTGGTGTCTATGCCAGGGGAAATAAAAAAAATTCCACTTGGGGTAAATATGTAACATACTATGTGACTCCATCCCTCGTGAGCCACTGCAGAAGTGCCATGACACGGCTCAGTCAATTCTAGTGACAACTACCTCATGACAGGATACAATCGAAGGAATGAATATGAGTTAAAAGTTATACTTTTTTAGACTCTCAAGCAATAGTTGGTGGCGACCCTTAGCAACAGATACAACAACAACGCCAGAGGAAAAGGCTGGCAGTGGAGAGAAAGCTGTGGAGAAAGAGGAAGCAGCGACACCCACAGAGTCCGAAAAGGCTTTGAAAGAAGCAACAGAGAAACTCTCAAAACAAGTAGATGAATTACAGGTAAGTACTGTGTTGTCTGGTTTTGGTGCAAGGGGAAGTTATTGGCTGCTATGTGAATGGAGGTTATATAGAATTGTTTGTTTTAGACTTGTTACAGTTACAATTAAAGTTAATCCAGATGACAAAATAATTCATGTTAAATCTTTATTAATTTGATTAAGAAAAAAAAATGGTAAATTGTATGGTAAATATTTTCCAATTGCAACATATGCTAAACTTTCTCATATCAGGGTTATTCACTGACAACATGGCAGTGTATTTTGTTGATTTTCACATCAAAGGACCAGGGTTGGAGTGAATTAAAAAACGAATTGGAATTATTCAATTAAATTCCTGAATTTGAATTGAAAGATTTTGAACAAGTTGAATTGGAATTGAAAGATTTTTAGTAAGTTGAATTGGAATTGAAAGAAAATTAATTGAACCTCATTTTCTTGTGCTGGTGCGATCTGGATTTATTTCCAATGTGGTCCTCAATCCAACCCTAGAATTGTATATGAACTCAAAGCCTTTGTAGCAGCTAAACATACGTTTGTACACCACTTGAAGATCTGAGGTGAGAACCAAATTTAAACAAAGGGTCTGTGTGGCAATGTTACCATGTGGCAATTAGAAAAAAGAACTCAGAAGTTCTGCTCAAATAAAACTATGGTGGGGTGTGATGAGCTTACTTTGAATTCAAATCAATACAGGTAGCAGCTCCTGCTCTATGGAGCCAAATGATTGTGTTAATGCTAGTAGTGTGAATATGTTTAAAAATAGAATTGACAGATATTTGATAAGGGTGGGCTACACATAGATGAGGAAATTGTTGGACTCTCGATAAGCCAATGGCTTCCTTGTCCACTTGCCATCTGGAACTGGGATGGCAATCTTGTTAAATCTCTAAGATAACATTTGTTGCCTGCCTGCAGATATCTAAAACCATGCCCTTTGTGTGTGCTATGAATGTGTGAAGCCATAGCCACCCCAATGGGACATCCCAACAATTAAGTAATTGGCTTGCTACTCCTGCATTGTTTCATTGAGCAGGTATTTCTGAAACCATAAACTTATCAGCCTACTGGTCTTTTCATTTTGTTTGAATAATGGCTCAGCCATAGTCTGTACATTGTTTACAATTACTAGCAGTTGGAATAACATACAAACGAGATATTTTGTAAATTTGCAGCAGTAGATGTAATAGAAAAGTAGTAGACTATTATCTATTACTTTAGGATCTATTACTATTACTTTTGAAAAAAGCATGGCAGTAGTGATCACGGCTCGAAAATACTCTAGCCACATTTATATCTGGCTAACCTAGAGTTCTGAGCTTAAATGGAAGAAGAAGAAGTTCCTCTATTACAGGAAAAAAATTTAAATTACATATTACTATTATCCCATGCATTTGCTTTGGAAAAACTCCCATAGAATTAATTTGAAATTGGAATTGAAAGATTTGAATGTTTTGAGCTTGAATTAAAAAAAAAAATTATCGAAAAAATTTAATTGGAATTGATTGAATTGAAAGGCATTTGAATTGGAATTGATTAAATGGAATTGAAAGGCATTTGAATAGGAATTGATTAAATGGAATTGACCCCAGCCCTGCAAAGGACCTTACATACGTAACTTTCCTCATAACTCATAAAACATGGTACTTTGTATCCCATTGCATTTGATAGTGTTGTGTTTTTGTGCTATTTGCACTATAAAAAATTTATTTTAAGGGGTGGGTACTTCAGAGACAATTTTTTTTACATGACCTTGAATAGTTTTTCAATTTCCAATAACTTGATATTTCTTGCAGGACAAGTACAAACGTGCTCTCGCCGAAACGGAGAATGTCCGTCGGCGCATGCAGAAGCAGATAGATGACGCAAAACTGTTTGGCATCCAGGGCTTCTGCAAGGACCTGCTGGAGGTGGCAGACATCTTGTCGAAGGCGACGGAGAGTGTTCCTAAGGAGGTGCTCAATGAGAACAATGTGCACTTAAACACGCTCTACGACGGCCTGTGTATGACGGATACACAGCTGCAGAAAGTTTTCCAGCGCCACGGGCTGGAGAAGATTAATCCACAGAATGGGGAAAAGTTCGACCCGAATATCCATGAGGCTCTTTTCCAGCAGCCGCTCACTGACGGGAAGGTCGGTGGTGGAGTTGCTGCCGTTTCGAAAATTGGCTACCGTCTACACACTAGAACTGTACGACCGGCACTTGTAGGTGTCTATAAGAATGCTTGAATGGTTGGACACTTTCTAGTTGTGTAGGTTAAGAATTCAAGTCCTACTAACCAAATTTGTGTAAGAATGTGTAGGTATCGTCATGGATTGGTGCTTGGCTCAAGTGGTTATTATGTGCAACAGATTATTATTTAGGTGTATGGACAGCAGGTGAATTTGCCTTGGACATGAGAGGATTTTGGATTTACACAAGTCAAGTAGTACATTACAATGGCACCCTTTATGTGGCCAACCAACTTATCCTATTCATGCCCAAGTGTGGCACATAAGGCACAGGCAGTTTGGAGCAGGTATAAAATGTGAAGCTGCAGTCAGTTTGAATGATTACTGTGTTGTATATAATAATCACTTTGAAAGGGGGTAAAATGCATTGAAGACAATGTGATATCCGTTTTGTTGTACTTCACTCAGCAATACATTGATGTACAATGGTAACCGAAACAGCTTCTTCCCCTCTCCCCTAATGTGAAAATGTTTTTGCAGTGTTGTAAATCAATGTTTTGAGTTTATCCCTTATGGCTCAGTATGTTGAAATGAAATAAATCACAAGAATCTCCACTGATGTTCAAAGCAGTTTCAGTATTAATGAATGAGGTGTCATGGTAGCTAATTTACAATATCGGGTTATAATGTTACAGAAACCTCGTCACTGATCTCCTACAGTTATTGATGTGGGATGTTGCATACATCCCATTGTCAGACCAAACACTGCACCCTTGTCATTTCTTTTGCGCGTTTCTGTTTTTCAGATTTATCGGTGATACTGTTCCAATTCCAGAACCATTATTAAGCGCTATGCTTGTGCCATACATGTATGTCTGTATAGAATGTGCCTTGTCTGTAAAGTTAAAACCATTGAATGTTGCCTGCACTCATCGTCACAAGCCAGCTGTCGTAGTAGTAGTAGTAGTACTACAGTACTTCTGGCAGATCAAACTGTTCATATGTGTATCTCGCAGTTTATCCAACGCCAAGTGTGGATGAACGCTGAATCAGTTGTACTTTGTCCCACTTCCTGTCTTGGTCGACATGTTTCTGGGAACTAGATGCCCCAGCGCCAAAACTTCAAAGAGCGTTCCTAGGAAATGGCCATCATTGCCCGTCTAACCAGCGATGATGCGTCCATTACCTATTAAAGTTCCTGTGGCGAGCCCTGTAAATCTGAGCGAGCAATATTATTGGTTAATATAGCAACTGAAAAACGGTGTTTCAACAGGGGTGGTGATGCCAGGGGTGATGATATAATCAGAAGCCCCTGGTTACGCCAGTCACTTTAACTTTGATTGAAATGTCAGTGAGGTGAGATTTCAGCATAACGTTAATGCATATTGTTTGCATAGCTGAACGTTCTGTTGTGTTCTCCATGTGACTGAACATTGTGGACAGGTGCACTGTAGACCTGAACAAAATGTTATGCTTGTCCCAAAAAATATTCACAAACCACCCTACCAGTATTTGAGTTCAACCGTGCTGCAGAATAGATCATTCATGGTTTTAATAATTCACTGACTCGCATGCATGTACTGATTTATGTGTGTTTTTGTCATGCAACTGATGTTTTTTTTTTTACATAATTCACCTAGGTAATATCACGTCGGCAAATAAAGTATATAAATTAGGAAATTGTGTATTATGATTGGTGTTTTGTACAAGTGTGCATGCGTTTGCACACGCACACACACACACCCAGACACCTTGTTCTATTGGAAACACGCAGCCATTTCGGGTGTGTTTTACTGTTATTTGAAATTAATGCCCAACATTAAACGTCCTATCTAGTGGCACAATCAGATGCTAGAAAATGGTCTTGATTGTATGTATGTTGCTTGCGTACCAGAATTGTGCTAAAGTAAACTGGTTGTTGCACCAGTCGCTATATGTAATATAATATGCCATTTTAAAAAAAATCTGAAGAAACGTTTGCACAAGAGATCCACATTTTTAATCTTGACAGTTATTTCATCGATACAGTATAAACAAATTGTACTGTTGTTTTTAGTTAAACACTTATGATTATGAAATGATGAATACACATTTCGAGAAGACGCTTATGTTCAAAGTCATGATGTATGTATTATGCAATCAACGACTGTTGTTACAGTTTGTCCATCTAGGTACATCCTGTATGTGACGTGAAGGTCACATACCTAGATGGACAAACTGCAACAAGGGTTGCAAATGGTAGATAGCAATGATTGGTGCCTTCTCCACTATGCTAATAGTGTACTGCAGGTATGTTTACACGAATGACCCCTAGCAAGCATGCTACACACAACACGCTTTATCAATGTGTATTTTACTCCCAAAGTAGCCAGATATCATACATAAATAACTTACATTCTTTATATATTATTTCCCCATATAAATGTGTCCCAATAAATGTTGAGACTTAAAAAAAATTAACGATGTGCATTTTAATTGGATAAACCATAATATTATATGTGCATTATAAATTATATATAATTATATACCTACAAATACATATACACATAATTATATATAACACATATTCATTCAAACAGGGTATCCCCATTTCACTTACCCCAGTTCACCTACTGATATTATCCCCATACATTACGATAGCTCCTCTTTCACCAAAATCCGTGTTTAAATGTATTGATCCTGTCGAAGCGAAACCATGTTCATGTAGATAGTAGACCAAGTGTTTTTAGAGTAGACAAAGTGGCAGCAGGCCTTAATTGGACAGTACGTGAATTGGGAGATCTTTTTTCTTTGGATGGCTATCGTGTTAAATCTCTTTAAATTATATGTTTCTAAGAATTAGCATGAAGGTATCCTGACTGAGAGGGTGCTGTAGCATGGCGGTGAGTGCTGGACTGTTGATCAAGAGGACCTGGGTTCAAATACACCTGCTGCTGTTTTGAAACCTGTATCTTTCAGAAGGAAGGTAAATGTACATTCTTATATAGTGCAGTAGCCAGTCCTTGTGATTGCTCTAAGTGCTTTGCACTTCAACCCTGGCAGACCTGTTCATTCCAATGCCATTACGACTTCTCTGGAGAGCATTCAGCCACGCTACAATTACTACAAAAAAAACTATTTGTTCACACTCATTCATACAGCTGAGTAAACAGTGGCAACGTGGGGTGAACGAAATTGCCAAAGTTTCGAAATGGCAGCAAGAGGATTCGAACCCAGGTTTTCTCGATTGAAAGTAAAAGAGGCTAAAAGCTGTTGGTTCCGTCTATGTGATGTCCTTGCCAGGGGAAGTAAAAGGTCTCGCATAGCTGGTGATCTCTGTCTGTAAATGTCACAAACTGTGGGATACTACCTGAAAATTGGGTGCTACACAATATTAGTAGAAAAAGAAGACAGAGAGGGTTATAGTTTTAACAATAAATGATGTGGACTATAAAGAAGCAATGTTGTTTTGTGGAAAGGAAAGAAAATATGCTTAGCCTTAGTCTTATCATAGCACCAGCCTGTAATGCCATAGTTATGGTATATGCCTGTGCATAGCCTATGCTACATTATATTGACTATTATTCCAAAACAATATATTTGCATAAGTTTTACAAAGCTAACTATTTGTAGGCATACAGGTATGTACTGCTAAAAGGGTGTCTCAACCCAGTGAAGGGGTTTAGACAGCAAGACCATTAGGTATACTGCTTATGTGTTCTGGTGTGAAAAGAATATATAGGGACATTATAATTATTTGTTAATTCACATCTTGCTGCAGAGTTTTCATCAACTCTATATACTTCTTTTGAAAAAATTAACACAGGAGATGTTCCCCATCACATATTGCCAAAAAAAGATGACTTTGTCGACATACGCAGACGATCATTCCATTACTGACGTGCCCATGCACCTGCTGCCAGACGGCCACTAGAAATGTAACCGTCAGACCAGCTAACCGATAATCACAAAAGCGGTACTGTGTCAAAATCACTGGTACTTCATTCGCATGGCATGAACCCAGAAGTAAAATAATGATCTTTCCTGAGGAGATAATTAATTTCTGGGTTCATGTCAAATACAGTGTCAGTGATTTGGAGATTGTTTTTCGTGTACAAATTCTTTTCTTGTCTTGTCTTGTAGTAATAATACTGGCCAACACTCCTATGCCTATGGCTATGGAGTGAACATGGTATAGCCACATTGGAGGACCATGATACTTTGGCTTTCTTGTGCCCAGATTAACTTCTCTAATGGATAGTTAGCTGCAAATGTACATGTCAATGGTGGACATTTACAGTGTACGAAGTTGAAGACATAATACGGTTTGTTTGGGGGTGACAAATGACAGGAAGCATCTTCCATGTTGAGTTTCTTGAAAATTAAATTGTAGGATTTGACGAAAAGCTACCAAAAGTCGGTTTTTATTAAAACCGAATTGTAATTTTTTGCACAAGTAGGCTGTGGGTGGTAAACTTATGCCTAAATTAAGAATAGACCACTGTAAGGCAAGTTTGAAGATAAAATTGCGTTTATTACAGTTTAACTACTAAAATTATACAAAACCAAGTTTCTCAGTCCTTACACAATTTGCACTACTGATCTAACTTCGGTACCTCATCAAAGTATAAAATGTCAACCGAAAGTTCAAAATACAACCAAAAGCAAGAGCGTTAAGAACAAAAATAAAAGGTGAAAGAACAGATGACATTAAACACAATAATAAAGACGACTCAAAATAAGACTTAAAAGACGACTGGCCACAATCAGGAGTGGGCCAGGACTTGCGTTCGCCAGTACAAATACAAAACCGAACAAGTAAGCTATTTGCATATCATAGTGTCCAGTGTAAGATGACACATCGACATCTGTTAAATACCATAGTTCGAACACATTGGTGTTGTTCACAATATTGTCTGTAAAATACCTGTTATCTTATTCAGTACTAATATATAATCATACTTGTAGGTATTAATGTAAACACCCTTAATATAATAAATGCAACAGTCAACAATGTTGTCAATTTCACATGTGCATGCCCTGACTAGCCTAGCTGTCATTCCACTGTTTACAAGCAAGTCTTGGACACTGCTCAACTTACAGGCCTCTAGGGAATACTCAAGATCAGCCCTCTCCCAGCCACCTCCTAGAGCAATTAATCAATGTAACTTCAAAGGGAGAGAGGGTACCAGACTGATCCTGGCTTAACTGTAGGGACAGTTACATAAAATGCACAATTTATGCTTGCACCATGTCTATCACATCTTATAACATATTAACTATAACAGTAGCACCACTAAACATGATCAAAACTGAACTTTCTAAAGGGATCTGTACATTTACCAGCTACTGACTGCAAGTGGTCAAAATCTCATTAAGCCCTGTTGGGCATTCTTCCCTAAGGTCCAAAGACCACTTATTCCTGATCTTCCACACATTAGTAATCAAGTCACCACTAAGTAATTATAACTGATAAAGTAAATACCTTGACATAAACAGATGGACAATTCTCTATCACACAGTATGATACAATTATAAATTGAAAACATTGCTTAATAAGGTAGAAAACATAATTTAGGAACTTACCAAAACAGAGTTGTCATTAACTGTAGAATCAAGCCTGGTCCACTGGGGCAGGGCCCCTTCCACTGACCACACGTGACCCCTGTCTCTAGGATAAGATTTATGTTGAAACAACTGAATTATTAGTAATAAGACCAACTACCTACACAGTAAATACAACTAATTACATGACAAATAGACATAGTCTAGGTTCTGGTCTAGGCTAGGGCCAGGCATAGCAATATAGTTCACTAACTATATTCTCTAAATTACATTATATTACCCTGGGTGCTGCCATCATGTGGTAGGTAACTAAACTAATCGAACCGACAAGTGACTATGTCACACACAGGACGGAACTGCCTGAATTTTAACACTGGTTTCAATGCCAATGGTAACCAATAGTGTACTGGCCCCAGTGTGCGTGGGCGATAATAGCGGATATTATGTGCGCTGCCATCTTCAACTGGCAACCACAGCAACCAATAAACATGAACCTTTGCAATAAATATGTATCACTAAAGATAATTATATTTCACTTACCAGTTTATTATTTTATGATGTGTAAAATATGTCCACGCAATTTAAATCATACCTTAGGAATGGTAGGAATTATTTTGCTGTAACGGTGCCATGACAACAGCGAGTTGTAAATAAGGGACGCACAGACAGATACGAAAGATTATACGTTCGAAACGGTCGATACAATTAATGATAGGTTTGATGTGTCTGTGACAGACAAAAACGATGTCAGAAGTAAGTATGACATGCCAACTACATGTACGTTGTGTAACATTTGATAGATGTCGCGAATGTATCAGAAATACGCGATGTTTTGGTAAGCCAGAGACAGAGTGAGGGTCTGAGCCATGTCCATGCCATGGGCATGGTCCCATAGAATACCATCCCTGGACCCAGAATCAGTAGTACACATACCTTAAGCACAGCAAATAGTTACTGAATTATGAGAAATGAGACCGGCTCAAGGGTTGTTTTTCTGTTGGCGTTTTTCACTTTTTTACTGTTGATTTGGTACTGTTTTCAATGAAATTCTATAATTCAGACACAGATACACATATAATTATACATATATAGATCCATATACTCACGCACGACAGTTAACTTACTATAGCCTAGTTAACTTACTTTTGTTACTATTGTTGTTTGGGTTTGTCTAGTTTGTGAAATGGTAACTACATAGGTAAAGATGATATCTCTATTCTCGGGACTTGAGCTGCATGGTTGACAGTTGTTACCTGTGTTGTGCAGGCCAAATCCATAAATTCATTTAAAAACCATCTGGACGAATTCTGGACAAACCAGGCAATTTTATATAGCTTTGAAACACCATTAACTGGACCGGAACAGGAACTCTTCGATTATTGTTAGATGATGAAGATCTGATTAGTGAGGAAACACATACAAGGAACCTGCAATCAGAACCATCCTAACTTTGGTAAGGTAAGCCCCTTCTGCTGAGCATGGCCATGGGGCTGCAACAGTGCCTGTGGCGGCATTGCCGCCAGTACAAGAAACAGTGTAATAAGCCTAATAATTTGTCTAGAATAAGTACTTCAGTGTCAGTTGGTAGAACTTTGTACAGTTTGCACTCTGGGAATATTTAAAGCATTGGCTGAATAAATTACAAAGTTTTTTTCACACAGAGGAAACTGTATCTCTAAATATGATTATGGATGTTAAAGAAAATTTTAGATTACATATATATTTTGTTTTCTATGGGAAATTGAAAGGTGAAACAGCTTAAAAATATAAGAAGGAAGTTGAAAAAAATATGTTTGCGTTGGAAGTGATGCATAAAAATTAGTGTTTTTAATAATGATGGGGAAGTATAAATAACAGTGAGATATTATGAAGCAGTTAGTGTCAAGATGGGAGGAGGGGGGAGGAGGTGGGGTTCACATTTATCTTTCTGTTATCTACACCCATAGCATAGCTCCACTGCAATGTAGAGAATTGAGTGATTGAGTATAGGCATCGGAACCAGGGGAGGGGGGGGCAACAATACTTCTGGTGGGTATATATGTTATTTAAGTATATGCTGCTCCCCCATATGCTCACAGAAACCAACTTGCCCCCCCATATTTCAAATGCTCCTGGCGCTTATGGAACTCTTTCATGGGTGCACATGCCTGCATGGTGGTCTATATCTGTTAACGCACTAACATGTGAACATCCCACAACAATGGAGGCACTGTTAACCGAGGATATATAGCTGATTGGGGCATAGGAACACAGGAACTTTGATTTCCACAGAGTGAAGGCAGATTGGAGAAGACATGAGGTAGCCACAGGGTTGTTTGATTTAAATCATTGATTTAAATCATGATTTAAATCACTCCAACAAAATAAAAAAATCATTGATTTTTGATTTTTTTTTACTTCCAGTTTTTTAATCGCTGATTTATATGAATTTAACCCAAATAATTGTTTACAAGCATCGAGATCAACAAAGTTTTGTATGTTTTTTAATACAAAACACAAAGTGCGCACACTTGTGTAGCTGTATTGTCACCAGATAGCCTGACAGTCAAATATTTTTTGACATTGTGTATGTTTGAGCTATTCCCTTTCTGAATGCAATGAAGCCACGCAAACTTGTCTTCCAGAGGAAGTATCTTTTCAACACAGAAGCCCTGAGTTAAAGTCCACTTATAGCTTGTGCTAGTTGTTACCAATTCAGTATGTTGACTCAGTTGTTTAATACTGCACCAGTTTGTATTCTGGTTAGAGACCCTTAGAGTACACAGACCCCTGGACAGGTGCTAATCCACCCTATAGACAAAGAATAATTACCACTGCTACAGCCACAGACACACAGCATGCTTTCCTTTCCAAGACAGATTATGCAACTACAGGGGGTGAGGCCTAATATCTTTATATAAAAAAAAATCATGTACCTCTGTTAAGACAAGAACCCAAATCGATTTGAATAGAACATGTTTGAAAGAGTTTACAAATTTAAACATCTATATAAATATCTATATACCAGATTTCCCATAAAAAAAAAAAATTTAATCAAATAAATCCGATTTAAATAAAAAAAAAAAAATAATTTTTATTTTTTTATAAAAATCATGATTTTTTTCAACCCTGGCCATATATCATCTGTTTTTGGACAGTGCTGCCACAGGAGCTGAGGCCAGCCAAAGGCTACACCTCTTGCCATGCCACCACCACAGGTGAGGATGGCAGAGGTTCAACCTTGTTAGGAAGAGGATCCTTGCCAATGCAGTATTGGTTTTGTGCATTCACCAGACTCCTTGATAAACTTCAATATGGTGTATATATTTGAACTGCGACTAGGTCTGCAATGGCATAGATTAATTGTCTAAAACAATAATTTATTCTTTCATAAAAAATATTAGTTATGTTATAACTATAACTAATATTTTTAGTATACAACAATCCTCTTTTCATGTTTATCATTTATGCAGATAAGACAAAAAAGAGTAGACTCGGAAAAAGCTGCCACTACTCTTAACATTTCTGTGTGGATACTGTTCTGCTATTCGTCTAAATTGTTGCCCAAGTTTAGCAAACTGCAAAAAAAGTGAATTATTCAACATGTATGTGTGTATTATTGCATGTGTGCATGCATGCATGTATCAAACTCAGCATAAATAAACAGTTGTTGGACTCTCAGTAATAAACACATTGTTGTCCATATATATATATACCATCTGGAGTCTTTTTCGTTGGATGGCTATCGTGTTAAATATGTTTAATTTATATGTTTCTGTCCAACTTTGCCATCTGTGGATGTCTAGGCCAAGTGTCATTTACTCTTTCAAAGTGTCAATAAGTGCGTACGCTGGTCTGCCTGTCTTTGCTCTTCTCAGTCTGTAACTTCCTAATACTGTTCCGTGCTAGTCGTGTTGCTACCGGTGAACATTCAGGCATGGCATATGTGCATATACATCCATCAAACTGTCAGTGTTTACATATAACACATGCATGATATGCATGCATGCATGGATGCACAATATGTTTACACACACGTGCACGCAACCACGCACGCATGCACGCACGCATGCACACACACACCCACACACACACACAGATCTTTATCACACAGTGAAATATACAAATATAAGGTTTCATTGATATTGATGTTTGTTTTTTTAACACACAATTGTTGCAAATTATAATTGCATCAGAGTAACATTAATTTATGATATCTTTTGCAATATACTTCAAAACACACAGAATAGACAAACATTTGACTTGAAGCATAGCATGATGGAGATGGCAAAGAATATCATGCCGTTTTGGGGACCAAATTTCATATATTTGCTCTAAGAAAATCACATTCTACTTAGAAACAAGAATTTCCGAAAAAACTGGGAACATTACTGAATTGTATGTTTTTCTGATAACATTTTCAGTGTAAGTCAAAGCGTCCTTATGGAATGTCATATCAAGTGCATAGACAAGTGCTGTTAATTGAGACAAACAGAACATTTTCCCCTGTATTTTAGAAGTTTTTCATGGTCAATGTTCTTATCATTGATGCTGTGTATATGTGTTAACAATGTGTCTGTGTGTGTTTATTTGTGACTAATTGCACCATTCTGTGCTTGTTGTAGGAGGTTAAGAAAGATGTGTCGCACCAGTCGATTGATGACAGTGCCTTCGAGTCACTGGAGAAAGACTTCCAGGAGGTACTTTAAATTATTTTAGCATCACTAAGACCTATATATAAGATTGTAGGTAGGTTTGAAGCAATGTGTTTTTCTTTCAAGCAGCTGTCTTCGCTCAACATAACTTCATCACATGCTGACCACATCTTCAACACATGCTAACATAGCTATCTTGTGTAGAACTTCCTTGCCACATTTACTGCACTGAAAACCATTTGGCTAGCACACATAGGTTATCTTAATGTTGAAAACAGGACAAACTAAGTATTTCTGAAAGAGTCATGCCCTTGACAAATTTTTACCTGGCAAATGGTCATGCATAACTTGAAAAATTAAACATTTTGTCAACTAAATAATTAAATCACAGATGCAGTGAAATGCGTATATCTCATGTGGGGGAGTTGACAATATATATATATATATATATATGTATATGTGTATGTGTATATGTGTGTGTGTGTGTGTGTGTGTATATATATATATATATATATATATATATATATATATATATATATATATATATATATATATATATATATATATATATTTATATATATATATATATATATATATATTTAACAAGATTTAACAAGATTTGCCATCCAAGCCAAAGGCCCAGATGGCAAGTGGACAAGGAAGCCATTGGCTTATCGAGAGTCCAACAATGTTCATCTAAATACTTTAAATTATTTTAGCATCACTAATATATATATATATATATATATATATATATATGTAAATTGACCTCTCCTGTATTCCTATGCTAATTAAGCATTCATACAACAATGACATGAAGTTCCCAAGGAAGCCATTACCACAGCATCGAGTCTACCTGGTACAAACAGTGACTATTGTATTTCTTCTAACAGTTATTCTTATTGTTACTGGGCTTCAACCATGATTGTAACATAACTTAGCAATTTAAAGTCACTACAGTGGTGAAACTGCTACAGTGGTGAAACTTTCCTTGATTGTATGATGATGCAAGATGTCATCCCTTGTAGGTCCTCCAAGAGCTCATGGGAGACCGGAGCCTGGAGAAGTTCCGCATTGAGTATGAGAAGTTGCACCGTGCGCTCAAGAAGTCGCACGAGAGCGAGAAACGACTCATGCAAAAATGTCGCGAGCTGAATGCCGAGATTGCTGCTAACTCAGCAAAGGTTTCAACAGCTCTCAAGTTGTCACAGGATGACCAAGCAACAATCGCCTCGCTGAAGAAGGTGGGTGCTATACAGTGTGTTCATGTTTTCATTTTGTTGGTGTGGATAAAAAGACAATATGTCGAGTGCTATCTTGGTACATGTGTATTTATGTTCAGTTTTTATTATATGCCTAGAAAAAAGGTCTTCCTTCCGATTGTTTTTTCTGTGATCCATTTTGTGATATAATCTTGTTTTTATTAGTTTCAAGACAATGTTTTTTTACATTTTGTTGATTTCTTCGTAATATGCTTCATTCTAAAAATATTTATATTTAAAATTTATATGCACATGTGTGTATGTATGTATGAATGATTGTATAACTATGTGTTTACATTTGTTGTTGGAAAATAAGTATTGATTGATTGATCAATTGATTGAAGTTGATGGATACATATTGAACGTGTTGTTGTCATCAGGAGATAGAGAAGGCATGGAAGATGGTTGATGCAGCACACGAGAAGGAGACACGCGCCAAGGAGACAATCCAGAGTCTCAAGATGGAGATCTCAAACTTGAGCAAGCTCGTTGAACAGGGAGCTGGCCTCTCAGTGGGACAAGAGCACAGGTGGGAAGGAGACAGGATCACAGGCATTGTATCTAGGAAACTCTCAGTTTATTATATATATATATATATCTTTTGGATCATGCATTGAGTCATCAGGATCAAGGACCACTGTGGCGAATATTTAACTATGCTCTATTCATTGCCAGCATATGCCAATTAATTCACATTCTATTAATGTCTCTTGTGAGAGATTTATTTATATATTTATTAGATTTCATTTATAAGGCAGAAAAGTAAAATGTTAATGTGTGTCATGAGATCCTAGATATGCCACAGGATTATACGTTTGATGTCTAGGATGCATGTTTTCTGTGGGAAATTGTTGCTGTTTAATTGACTAATGGACGTGGTTGAACAGTGTGAACGAGCTCCTGAAAATGAAGGATGATCTGACCAAGGAGAGAGATGAGCACTTAACCGAGATTGTTAAACTGCGCGAACAGCTGACTGATGCTACGAGCCATCAGGTGCAGCTTGAAGAAAAACAGACGGAGGCAACAATGAAGATTCAGGAGGTGAGATGGTGTGCAAAGGGCCAAAGAGGATAGCTTGTTGTCAAGCTGTGCGATACTGTCTAGGCTGTCACATGTCATATCAATATTATGGTCAATATTTACATGCAATCTATTGTCTTGATAAGCTTTGATGTTGGGTGAGTGTCACATAATTGCAGTTTCTTGAAATCTGAAATTCCAGATACCAGATATGTATGTGTTATTCATAACCATGTTTAATAAACATTATGCAGTTAACAGGACAAACAGTATTGCAAGTAGTAAAATGTGTGCAGTATTTAACATGCAGCAATTTTGCAAATGCAAGATTTTGTGTTGATGCAACCTATGCCTGCATCTGTGTGTTATTTTTATTGTCATAAATAATATACGTAATACCCAATATTGTCATAAATTTTGTCATGTACTGTAACTTACATATTTGACAACTTTGGAGCCACCAAAACATGACTTCTATGAATATTCTCAGATTAAACTCTCCATGTACTCCTGTACTATACAGATTAATATGCTTTACATTGAATATAATAAATAAATTATGCTTATAATCCAATATTAATCAAGTTGTTATATTAAATAAAAACCTATCCATATCCAGTTTAAAACATTGAAATACAGTATATTTGATGACGTCATAAAAATAATATAATAATTATATTTAACATTGACATCTGTTGTAAAAATTGTAAACCATTACGTAGCTGCCTGTAACACCTTTGTTCATGTTGACTAAGCTGACTGTACCACCTGTGTTCGTCCACCCAACAGCTGCAGACAGACATCCAGGTGCGCAACAATGAGATGCAGCGGGAGGCACGCAAGAAGGAGAAGTTGGAGAGGGAGTTGCAACAGTCGCGACTCGACTTCGAGAACAAGCTGAGCGACACAAAGAACCTGCAGGGACAGATTGACCGCTACAAGCAGGACATTGGCAAGTTTGAGCAGCAGCTGAAAGAACAGAGGGTAAGTGGACACGAGAGAGGTACAATTTTCCTGAAATCGGCCATGCGTCACAAAATGCTACTGCACCTCACGGACATCAATTGGCTATATATATTTTTTAAACACCCCTAGTCAGTACATCTTTTTGTCATTGTTCACTGGATTTTACAGTAAGCAATGACTGTGAAATTTATTGTTTAAAAACTTGGGTAATTTTGTTCACCCCACTTTGCCTGCGTCTTTTGGGAGAGACTAAAAGCAGCAGGTCCCTTCTACCTGGTGTCTACGTTAGTGGAAGTAAAATATCCCACACACAGGGTTAATGTATAACTGTCATGGACTGACCTTCTCTAGAGAAGGAACATTCTAATAAACCATGATGTAGGATGACAGTAATTATAACTACAGAAAAATCATGATGGCAAACCAATACAGAGGGGCAATAGGATTCAAGGAAATCACTCGACATATGAAGGGTTTTAGGACAAAATGTAATAAACGCCAATTCTTGTGACATTTCTGAATGGGCGAAATTTCTTATTTGAAATCTGTAATAAATTATATGATTTCAGCTACTATTTTTCTTTGATGTTGATATTCCAATATCACATATCATGTCACGTGAGTTTTTCTAAAAACAAAATGGATTTATCGCATTTTGCCATGAAACCCTTGATATAATATTATCATCATTGTTGTCGTGGTCCTGCAGGTGTCGTACGAGCGGTCATTGAAGGACACTGACCTCCTCAGTGGCCGCTTCCAAAAGTTGCAAGTGGACTTTGAGGCTCAGCTCATTGCCTGCGACCAGCTCAACAGTGAGAACCAGTCAAAGGCAGCCGAACTGAAGGTGAGTGGGTCGCTTGCTGCAGATTAGTGGGATCACTTACAATACTGGCATCTTGACCATCTTCATCATCTTCACCATTTTAGTCTTCCTCTATTTTCATCACCTCACCATCTTCATTATCCTCACAATCTTCATTATCCTCACCATTTTCATCATCTTCATCATTTTAAACTTCCACCATCTTCATCGTCTCACTATTTTCATCATCTTCATGATCCCCACCATCAGCATTATCTTCATTATCCTCACCATCAATGTCATTTATTCATCAACTTCATCATCCTCACCTTCTTAATCTTTTAACCATATTTGTGTTTCTCTCCATATCATTTTACCTCACTCTTTACAACATCATCATCATCTATATAACACTCAACATCCATATCGTCCTGACTTACTTCTGCAGTCTTCGCCACCTCTGATAATTACTCACCATCCTTCTGACGGTTGCAGCAAAAAGAGGACGAGGTGAACCAGTTGAAGCAGGAGGTGCAGCGACTGAACAAGATGCGTGATTCGGTGCAACGCCGTCTGCGACTCGTTGAGGACCAGAAGGGAGAGACGGAGCAGTCCCGCGAGATCCTCAAGAACCAGATTACGGCGCTTGATAAAGGTGAATCCATTCAACATGGCTCTTACTCATGCCTCTCCGTGGCACACAAGGCTTACACAAGAGAGTGCCACCAATGTCGGGCTGCAGCCTGCTTGGTGATGGAATCCCATGTCAGACTGCTTGGTACCATCGCTTTCTCCACGGTCCTTTTCCACGTTTCCTTAGGATGATGACATCTCCATCTGCCATCTGCTGTGCAGTGTAGGGCTGTCATGGGCAGTGTAGGGCTGTCACGGGCAGTGTAGGGCTGTCACAGGCAGTGTAGGGCTGTCACTGGCAATGTAGGGCTGTCACGGGCAGTGTAGGGCTGTCACGAGCAATGTGCCATGTGACATTCAGAACACTTTGAATGTAGGCAGTATGATGCTCCAATCACATTGATTGCAGTATTGTCAAACCTGATGGCTGGTCGAGTCCACCCAATGAGCTACCTTCATAGGATATTGTAGTTGCATATTATCAGATTAAAATCATATTGTCATGTAAGTTGTTGCAATGAATGTCTATGACAATTTTAAGGAAGCGTTTTCAATGTTGTTTCTGAAGAGAGCGGCATCATCTACTGGTGACTGTTTCAGAGCTGGAGGTTTCCAAAAAGCAGGTGGAACAAGACAGGAAGGCCATCGACGAACTGGTCAGAGAACGGGACATACTGAATAAGGTGAGACCTCTAGGGCCAAAGATTACTTCAAATAAAATGTGTGCTCCTGTATCACAGTCATTTAATGGTTTATGTAAATCTGTCATAACCTCGCGGTGGCAACTTTCATAAATTGTTTAAACAAGCAGTACAAAATAAAATATGTATTAGTCGCTGTCTGTTTGAGTGTACAAAGTCAGTAAATGTCACTTGTCATACATATTCTGAAAATATAATCTCTCCTGTTGAGACATAGACTGATAAAGACAGCTTTTTAGGACAAGGCAATCCCAACATGAGTCCTAGCTTACATAATCAATGTACATGATAATGCTATAAGCACTGTTGCTATCTCAGAAAATAATAATACAAATGAAACATGGCGGAATCCCGCAATTATTTATTTGCAATGAACTTCAAGGCATCTCTATTCAATATAAATATACTCCCATTTCCATAACATTTTGGCGGTAAAGAATACGTTTTGTTTCTGAACTAATTCGGTTCTACACAATAATCCTGCTTTTGACCCATGCCGTCCTGTCCAAGTCCGCCGCTTACTTGAACAATTTCCCCTACACCCAATGCATGTTGGAGCTTATGGGTATAAGCACGGATGGACACTTGCTGACGCTACCCACTCACACGAGTTCACAGAACATGCTGACGTGTATCCCACACCTGCAATCTTTTACATTGTCTAAAAGTCTACACCCTTTTCCAGAATATGCTCAAGGCATCGGCGAACACGCAGAAGCAGCTGAACCTGGTGAAACTACACGAGCAGTCGAAGAAAAACCTGGAGCAGGAGATCCAGAACTACAAGGAGGAGGCGCAGAAACAGCGCAAGATCATCTACCAGTTGGAGAAGGAGCGAGACCGTTACATCAATGAAGCGTCTGACCTCACGCAGAAGGTCGGTCATAGATCGCGCTGAGTAAATAGTATTACCATTGAATAGTCACAACATAATTTCCACGAACGTAATTGACTGGTTGAGAAGATTGTTGTTGGGTAAAATATGGAAATCGCAAAGGTTGCACACTTTGATGGATTGGAACTAGCTGCTTTATGCTGTATCAGATATATGAGCTTGTAATGTAATGTAATGTAATGTAATGTAATGTAATGTAATGTAATGTAATGTAATGTAATGTAATGTACATACTATGTCACAGCTGACGAATTTTAAAGCATACTGTAAGTAACAACAATTATCCACGAATATGGTTTTGAAACATAACGCATTAGTTATGACAGTGGTGGTTTTATTGCTGGTTCCTTATGTCGTGCCTTCAATGTAGGTCCTGCAACACATGGAGGATGTCAAGGTGCGTGAGATGCAGATCTTTGACTACAAGAAGAAGATCGCCGAGGCAGAAACGAAGCTGAAGCAACAGCAGAATCTCTACGAGGCTGTGCGCAGCGACCGCAATCTCTACAGCAAGAACCTGATCGAGTCGCAGGTGAGAAAAATGTGGTTGAAAGATAAAACTCCTCAAAGAGAGTCTGACCAGTGTCACCCACTTTTAACGTATTTGCACATTGCATGTGGATGTGTTATGAGAAAGGGGTTCCGATGCTATGTATCTGACATTAGAACGGTGTGAACGATCTTGCTACAATATGATGTGTCGCTTGATTCTTGCCACAAGGTGGCAATCTTCAGTATGAGTTTCACATCAACTCGCTTTTATTGTTGGCCTGTGGCGTCGTATTCCACTACATGCAGATGTCTTTTTCCACATGTTCCTCTCCGTCAATGCTAATTCCAGATCTCTAGGCTAAACTAAAACCGTGGATTTCTTTTAACAATTATTGCTAGATATGGTTTTCTGATGTGTTGTGTGAAGCTGATGTAATTTTTATGCAAGACTACCAAGACTACCAAGCCTACCAAGACTACCAAGACTACCAAGCCTACCCAATGGAGTCAGATCATTTATACGATTGGCGGTATCTCAATTCCGACGTTACATGTCTAGGTGTTTTACATTTATTTTAAGCCTTGAAAACTCACTTATTTTGGTCGATATATTAATCTCTCTTGCTGCCATTCTGTAGCCAATATCCCGCACAACGACACCATACGATTGTAAGATATCATATCTAACGCTGTATCTCTCGATATCCGTGCGCTTCAGGACGAAATAACGGAGATGAAGCGCAAGCTGAAGATTATGAACCACCAGATCGACCAGCTGAAAGAGGAGATCTCGGCGAAGGAGGCGTCGCTCGTGAAGGAGCAGACGGAGCACCAGCGCGTGGAGAAGGAGAAGGAGGGGCTGAAGGCGGAGCTGCAGCGCATGAAGCAACAGGCAAGCGAGAGCAAGGCCTACATTGAGGCGCAGGAGGCGGAGGAGCGCAAACTGCTCAAGATCATCGCCGAGGCGGACGCCGAGCGGGTGCGGCAGAAGAAGGAACTTGACCAGGTATGTGGCGTTGACACCGGGTAAATACGTGGAAACGTTGTGTAGTGTTTTGCATTGTTGTGTAGCCTTCAAGGTTGTAGTTGCAGTAATTCGTTGCGTAGCTGGGTGTCATTCGAGGATAGCATGCAGGAAACAAAGTATAACTTAACACAAAATATAACTTAAAAGAAACTAATACACTCTACTACAAAAACATGAATGCTTGCGTAAGCCAGGCTGTTGTTCTGAGCACATAGAGTTTATGCGTGGCAATTATCTTTATGAAGATGGACGAAATACAAATCTAATTTATTTCTAGCGTACTTTGTTTGATGACCAATACGTCCTGTCCTGGTATTACACAAATGAACAACGCCAGCATAGCATGGCATCAACACATTCAAGTATTGGTTTGCACGACGGAATTCGGCAAATTCAGTACTCACCGAATACACCCATACTTACATCCGTTAGTGTCACCCTTTCTTTACGCAATGACTGTTCCCCGCCTCGGAGTTGAGGTACTACTGCACAAAGCTCTCAGATGAAGCGCTTCGCCTTACAAACGTGTGTAAACACTCTACGTGTGTAAACACTCTACGTGTGTAAACACTCTACTGGCTCTACTTGTGTCTCTATCCCTCACTGCCGTTTGCTCAACTCCCACATCGTCTTTAATTACAACAGTCTATTAAACTAAATCTGCCTGGGCTTGAAAGTAAATCTGCCTTTGCTTGTTCTTCCATGTGTTGGCTGCCACATCACGTGGAATGCCACTTCATCATTTCGTCTTTAGCAGTGCCCAGTCAAATCTCAGCGTCCTTTCCCGTATCTTGTCTGTAACAGAGAATATCATTGCACAGAATTGGTGCTATATATTTAATTAACATTGAAATTATTTGGACTGAAAGGCTGTATGTTAATCATATGTAAACACTGGTACGTCCATACTTGTTTGACCAGGTGATCAGCGAGCGAGACATCCTCGGCACGCAGCTGGTGCGACGCAATGACGAGCTGGCGCTACTGTACGAGAAGATCAAGATCCAACAGTCGACGCTGAACAAGGGTGAGGTGCAGTACAACCAGCGGCTCGAGGACATCCGCGTGCTGAAGTTGGAGATCAAGAAGCTGCGCCGTGAGAAGGCAATTCTGCAGAAGAGCGTTGCCAACGTCGACGATCTCCGGTAGGTGACAGTGGTTGATCATTGCTGTGACAGCTTCTGTGTGTTTCTGTTCATCCCTAACGCTGTCACAGCATCAGTATTGTTACACATATAAAGTTCGGAAAGCATTACGGTTAAACCTTAGTGTGGAGTGTTTTATGGGTTTTGAATGACATGACCTGCTAGTGTCTCCTTCAAATGGCACCTATGACGGTCAGTGACCGGAAACGACATTGTAAAAAACCAGCATATAAGCATTGGATTACACAATTCAAAGACATAGTAATATATGTATGTATGTATGTATGTGTGTATGTGTGTATGTAAGCATGCATGCATGCATACATACATACATACATACATACATATATACACTGCGCCCCGGATAAAGGTTTTGGACAAAGTACACCACTATGATGTGAAGTATTTGGCGTTTCACATACCGACACGCACACATGCCGACATTCACATGCGGGTGCAAGATCAACGTCAGTGTATGATGTGTGACAGAACAGTCATGTAGGATGAGGCTCTGTAAGCGGAATGCTTGTCAGTATTTTTCTGTCTGATCTGTTCCACAAATATATTGGACAATCAGCACTGTTGATCATATGTTAACGGTTGCTACATTGTACGTTGTAGTCGCGAAGTCTACCACCTGCAACGAGAGTTGCTGCGCGAGCGCACGCGCTGCAAGGCCCTTGAAGAGGAACTTGAGAATCCCATGAATATTCATCGCTGGCGTAAACTTGAGGTAGACTTACTTAAAGCGTAGTGTCAACAATCGTATCATCTGTAATTATTTTATGTCATTTTAAATTAATTTGAAAGATTTGACATTGATGTTAAACTATATAAGACAGTTGTTCACAGATGACGGTTTGAAGAAGTTTGTACATTTCATAAATGTTCAATTGTCGTTTGCAATAGCAATACCTATCAACACTTACTAACATATATCTCATTCTGACATGATACATACACAGACACAGTTGTTGGTGGCAAATTATATTGGCAGCATTTGTCCAGGTGCTGGATATAATTACGTCAAACACTGAGATGTTATCAGGCAAGGGTGTATACGAGTTATTTAACATCTAGTTCTAATACATATCCACTGATCTTTGGAACATTTCTAAACGAATGACAGCGTTTAGATGGGTGGACTTTACCAGCAATACGCCGCCTTTAACATCGTTGCCACTCACTCTGTCTCCAGGGCAGCGACCCGAGCACGTATGAGATGATCCAGAAGATACAGACGCTACAGAAGCGGCTCATTGCAAAGACGGAAGAAGTCGTCGAGAAGGAACTGCTCATTCAAGAGAAAGAGAAGCTGTATGTCGAACTGAAACACATCCTCGCGAGACAGCCCGGCCCCGAGGTTGCGGAACAGCTGCAGATCTACCAGCAGACACTGAAGGAGAAGACCAAGCAGATGAAGGTATGGGCTTGAGTGTGCATCACTACACAGACATGTCTTCCTCCCTACAGGGGTCGCTGCGTCTTCATGCTTGATGCGATTCTCCCTAAATAGCTGATGACAGTTAAACTGGCCGAGCAGCCGTGGCCATCCGCTCCATCTCATTCAGTCTTGAGCCGCATTAGACGCCTTCTCTACAGAGAGGCCAATTTGGATTCTGTGAAGTCAATAACGCTTGTATTGGCCTTGGTCCCTTCTTCCAGTCGCTTTCAGGCCGTCTCTTATTGAAAGATGTCCTGACAACTTCGGTTTGTTGTGTATATGTTGTCAATTATTAACCTCTTCTGATGTTTCAATTATCTCACTTCCCATTCATTGGACATGTGCAAGTGTGAAAATTATTAGTGCGTGCATGCATGCGTGCTTGCGTGCGTGTGCGCATGTGTGTGGTGCATGCATTGCAAGTGGTGCATGCCAACAGATCGAGTTGAAAAATTGGATGTTTCTGTAGGGAATGGTGTCCGAGTTAAACATGTACGAGTCGCAAGTGGGCGAATACAAGTACGAAATCGAGAGGCTGGCACGAGAACTGCAGGACGTGAAGAAGAAGTACTTTATGCAGAAGAAGAAAGAACAACAACAACGGTGCGTGAGCGAGTCGAGATCGCACTCTCTTCAACGGTGCTTCATTCCTAAGATGCCTGATAGTACCCTTTTTTTTATGTTACCAATCCTTGCCACGTGAGATGATATAATGTAATTAGGTATGGGTGCACATGTGTTACCTCTGAAAATTATCGCAAATCCCATATAAAAATACATAATAGTGTGTTTATGTGGAGGAAGAACGAGACGCTTGGTAAAATGATAAATATACTTACAGTTAATCAGCTGAAGGATACAGCAGCCATTAAACTTAATTTATATAGATACACTTAAAACGTCATGAGAGAATTGATGTAATACTCTTAACCCACTAAGTAATATTCTTAGCATTTTTTTGTTTTCGCACAAACAGATATTCAGCAAACGTACAGTAGTAACGTAGTTCATTGACGGTTATTGGTCACTATAACTGTTGCAAAATAACATATTGTGCCTATCGATTTGTCTTCTTCGCTGTCTACGCGCACACGTCGACTATACGGTATATGTTGTGTTGTGCACAGGGACAGAGACAGGGCCATAGCGCATGGTGGCGCCCCCATGATACAGCCGCAGCGGACAGACCAGCCTCGGTTCACTGGCGGCGGGTTCAACCTGAAGCAACCCATGCAGAAGAGTGTGGCTTAGACGTGTTGTTTTCCACAGCTTGTCTTCGTGTATGTTTTACCCATCACTACATGCAAACAGTGTGTAATACACACCGACTTGTCTCCGTTTGTGTAAGGTGAAGATGTATTCATCAATCGGCTTGAAGCTTCTGCTAAATACATCTAAATTTTTAAAACTAGGGTGTATCACTGACTACGTCATATTAACTTGCATCACGATTGTTTAAGTATCTCTGGCAGCGTAACGTGTACAGCTATATGGTACAAGAGTGTACAATGAAACTGAAATCTCTGAGTAGTTGTCTTTATAGGCACTATATATATATATATATATATATATATATATATATATATATATATATATATATATATATATATATATATATATTAACAAACACGGGTCTACATTGGAGTAAAAGAAGATGCCACAGTAATCATCATGTAACAATGATATAATTATGTGAATAAGAGAGACATCCAAATATTATATTTGTTTACATATGATAAATTTACGTGCATGAGATTAATTTGTAATAATAAAAATAATACTTTTCTCATTTTTGAAATAGCATTTGCCGATTTAGGAAAATCTAAACACCGATGTCAACTTCTGAATGTAATGTTTTATACATATTGTTACGTTGTGGTGTAAATATAAAGCATGTTTTTTATTCAAAAAATTATTACATTTCCGATTGTTTGACAGTTCAGTATGTAGTTCCACAATAAAATTCCTATAACTGGTATTCGTCGTTGAGCAAGCACCAAGCGGGAGCCGTCTTGAAACACGTTATAGTAATAACGTATGAACGTTTTCTGGGACCGATGACGGAGAGCGTTGGCTTCATCTGGACATACAAGTCAAATATACTGGAATAGTTCGATGCAGAATGAAAGTGTCCAATGATTATACAAACGTCTGAAACTACTACAGTTGAGGATGTCTTGTTTACTATAGATCATGTTCTAATAAAATGTGGGTATGGCCGTCGCAATAAGCCGTGTCTGTTTTACGCACGTTGTGACCATTTAATGGCAATGCACTTTAAATGTAAGTATTAACTGCTGATTGGGTGTCACCAACATGTCATCAAGTAATCTTTCTAACATAAGTTATAGTGTCCACGATTTCTTGCAACCTGACAATATTGACGAAGCTTAACGTGGTATCAGGTAGTTAATCACGAAATATCAATTGATGATACCAGTCTGCCAAGCTGGCCGAGTTATAACAACTGAGGATTATTT
>OY759264.1:55761659-55849159 GCA_963662155.1 Lamellibrachia columna
CACTCATTTGAACGTTGGTTGTCGCACGGCAGTCCTACAGTACTTAATCATGTGACGTCGGGTCAGTTTAGGCAAGTGTGAGAAAGACGCACCAGAAGCAAGACTAACTGCTTGCTATAACACGGCGTTATTCATATGGTAATTACCGCCTGAGAACAGTTGGACTGCGTCGCTAGACAGTCTAATGATAGCTACGTGTTGGTTGCATCACTTTGATTCACGAACGCATGCACACACAAACGGTCGCACGCACGAAAAAGGAGAATCTATATGGACGTGACTTTGCAGTCTTACATGCTAGTACGTCCGTGGTTGTATCAGCCACGATACCTCATACCTGTTGAGGTGTCGACCTATCCTGCACAACCAGTGAGGGGTGGTATCAAAAGTTCTCTAAATCTAGATTTTTGGGACTTTGAGAACTTTGAGAACTTTGTTGCATGTGATTAATTTATTTGTGTATTGATTGATTGCTGTTGATTACTTTAGCAACAATGTGTGCGTGTGCGTGTGCGTGTGCGTGTGCGTGTGCGTGCGCGCGCGCGTGCGCACGGGGCGGAGGGAGGGAGGGGGGGAGAGAGAGAGACATGGAGAGCTGGGGAAAAGTTTAAATGAGAAGTGGCGATATCATTGGGCGGTGAAGAAGGGACAGGTCAAAGCCAAACAGATCAGAGAGGATGGTAGAGAGAGAGAGAGAGAGAGAGAGGGGAAGTGAGAGGGGAGACCGGGGAGGGGAAAGTAGTGAGAAGGACAGAGCGATTGAGAGAGACACGATGATACGTCACATGAGTGGGTGGGTGATTGGGGGTATTGTGTTGTCGGGTATTGTACAGGAGAGGCGGGTGAGAGCCAAGCCGCAGGAAAAAAGAGTAGATAGGTATTGTGACAGGAACAAAGACACTTCATATAACATCACTCACTCAGGAACAATAGAGAAAAGAGGTAACACCAATAACATACATTAAATGACATATTATCGCATTTGGTCCGAGCGGTGTCATTGATGCCTTGGAACAACGCACAGTCGACTGTGGTGAATGGTTATTGTTCTCTGATTTACATTAGCTTAAGTATAAGTCGCGCCAGTCGCCTGTGCCACTAACCTATGTATCACTCTGTGCAGTCTTTAAGAACAAGCTCCTAGAATAACAGTCACCGTCCCCTTCTATGAAATAGCGTCAACCACACAAGAGGTCTCTTTTTATATCTGGTTTATTTGTGTTATTACAGCGATCATGTTCTAAACGAGTATTTCCATTCGACATTGCGGCGAAAAATATCAACGCTTCCACCGCCGCATAGTATACACTAACTACATTAGCATAGTATACACTAACTACATTAGCATAGTATACACTAACTACATAACGAAGAATCGTCGGAACCGGGGGAGGGGACGGGCCCCCAAGTATTGTTGGTGGGTATATGTAAAATATATGTTGCCCCCTCCATAATATGTTCACAAAAACCAACTTCGCTCCCCGCAATATTCAACAGATTCCGTCGCTTATGTCACTGTGCACACTATGTTGACCAGTTAGCGCTAGCGTTGACTTGCACAGCATAAATGTGAAGTAACATCGTGGCAAGTGTCCTGTTCCATGCCTAAGATAATAATATGGCGACTTTCTTATTGCGCTCATGAAATATAGCAACAATGCTACTTTACTATTCCACCCATGAACTACCAACAATGCTAGTTTACTATTCCATCCGTGAAATACCAACAATGCTACTTTACTATTCCACCCATGAAATACCAACAATGCTACTTCATTATTCCACCCATGAAATACCAACAATGCTACTTTACTATTCCACCCATGAAACATCAACAATGCTATTTTACTATTCCACCCATGAAATACCAACAATGCTATTTTACTATTCCACCCATGAAACACCAACAATGCAATTGTCCTATATTCCATACTAGAAATTACAACATGACGAATTTCCTGTTCCACATATAACAGTAACAACAAGGCAATGTTCTTGTCGACTGTCCTGTTCAACCACGTTTGCTATACTAAATATGATAAAGATTGACATGAAAGTTGTCTGGACACGTTCAGGGGCAACCAGAGAAACGACGGATGCCTCACTGCCGTGCTACATTTTTTCGCCATTCATGTGTTAATTATTGTTTGCGAACTGTCAGCCCGCGTTGCGTAACGGTCTAGTGATCGCTACGGGTTAGTTACTTCCCGTGATTCACCCGCATGCATGGTTGCACAGGCACACACGCACGCACAAACACACACCGTGCCACGCACGCACGCACGCACGCACGCACGCACGCACGCACGCACGCACGCACGCACGCACGCACGCACGCAAGGAAGCAAGCACGTACGCACGTACGCACGCACACACACACACACACACACACACACACACACACACACACACACACACACACACACATACACACACACACACACACACACACACACACACACACACACACACACGCGCGCGCGCGCGCGCACATCCACATGCAAGCCCGGACGCACACACACATACCTCGCACACCCACTATGTGTCATACAGGTACACATTCTTATCGTTTTTTATCATACGACCATGTTATAAAGACACTTTATAAATTCTAACATATTGACAGCCGAAGGGGTTGTCAATGAACCAAATTGTATAAACATAATTTGAATGTTTCGACTCGAATATCATGTTTACGTAGCTTGTTGAACGCAGACTTGTTGGCAAGTCAAGTCAAGTCAAGTCCCAAGTGACCTTCAAGTCCAAGTCAAATCTCGAGTCATCTATCCGAATTCTAAGTCAAGTCAAGGCAAAATGTTTGACTAAAGTCTGTGACTCGAGTCAACAAGTCTGAACGGCATAAACACATAACGGTCAAATTATAATCAAATATAGTTTAATCTAGTAGTATACGAGTTTACGATACAAACGACCAGACTTTGCACCTTTAGTATCCCTTATGATTATATCCCATGATACACCACGACATGCCATGTGTACATGGTAAACCATGGCTTACCTGTTTTAAAACACCATGTTATGCCGTGTTTTTTTTTTACCACGGTTCAAAACAACACGGTAGGCCTATGCATGCCTTCTATGTGTCATTCTATGCCACGGTATTATTTCATAAGGGGTCGATCGACGGTCGCTCTTAATTATACCAAATGTACTTAACATTTTACTGACAATTCACTGCACCAAATTTTGGTGCAGTGAATTGTCAATAAAAGCATGGAATATTCATCAGAATAAGTATTACTATTACATATATATATATATATATATATATATATATATATATATATATATATATATATATATATATATATATATATATATATATATATATATATATATATATATATATATATATATATATATATATATATATATATATATATATATATATATATATATATATAAATATATATATATATATATATATATATATATATATATATATATATATATATATATATGTATATATATATATATATATATATATATATATATATATATATATATATATATATATATATATATATATTGCTCTCATCTGTATCATTTTAAGCATATATATATATATATATATATATATATATATATATATCCTTCTTACGATATGGTCTCCAAGTTTGTATACAGTACTCTAAATGAAGAGTAAATATTGCTTTATACAGAGGTATAATTAGCTTGTTCTCTTTGTATGTTAGATTTCTCCTAATCAACCCAAGAATTTGATTACCCTTTGACGCTGCAATGCCACACTGCTCTGAAACGCTAAAATACTGCCTCTGACTAAATGTTAACAGAAACTGTTTCCTAATATATATATATATATATATATATATATATATATATATATATATATATATATATATATATATATATATATATATATATATATATATATATATATATATATATATATATATATATATATATATATATATATATATATATATATATATATATATATATATATATTAGGAAACAGTTTCTGTGGCATTCTGTGGCATTGCTGCGTCAAAGGGTAATCAAATTCTTGGGTTGATTAGGAGAAATCTAACATACAAAGAGAACAAGTTAATTATACCTCTGTATAAAGCAATATTTACTCTTCATTTAGAGTACTGTATACACACTTGGAGACCATATCGTAAGAAGGATATATATATATATATATATATATATATATGCTTAAAATGATACAGATGAGAGCAATTAAACTGATTCCATAAGTGAAAGGCCTTAGTTATGAAAAACGACTGAAAGAATGTGCTTTAACAACCCTAGAGACAGGGCGGTTAAGAGAAGATCAAATTGATGTTTATAAGATATTGAAATATTGATATAACTACCTTTTTTCACTCAAGAAAGATAATAGAACTGGAGGGCATGAGGTGACATTAGTAAAGGATCAGTGTAGATTGGATTGTAACTGCTAGCAGCGTGAATATGTTTTAAAAACAAGGTTGACACATATCTCAAGAGGGCCAATTACACATAGATTAAAAATGTTGACTCTCGATAAGCCAATGGCTTCCTTGTCCACTTCCCATCTGTGCCTTTGCCTTGGATGGCAATCTTGTTAAATCTTAAACATTGTAACATCTAAATGCGAAGTCTACACATAAATACGTAGAGTTGGCGACACTGCAAGCACAGCAAAAAACGGATGCAACTAGTTTGTATCTAGACATTACGCATGAAGACGCTGAACTGTGGAGTACTGGGCTGATTCACGTCGCCGTCTTCCTGAGTACATACACTTACTGGATGACGACGACCCCCGGCTAGAATGAGTCGTTGAAAAGCCCAGTGGAGTGGCGGCTGCTGCTTGACTCGCTTGGCAGCACACGGTGCAGTGGCGTCGGTTGGCCCGTCTTTGTTGAGCGGCATTCATACGTGAAGCGACCGACATTGACGCTCAGTCGGTCTGTGGTAGCTCCAGTATACTCATTGAGCGACTTCGGCGTGTCACCTGCGTTGTTTCTATCGCAGTTGACAACGCCAGCTACGACGAAGAAGACACCGTACAGGTGACGCTGTCGAGAGGTCGACAACAACACAGAAGCAATAAACGATCGAGGTTGTGAACCGTGACTAACGAGAAGTGGTATTTAGGACGGAATAGAAATACGGCGTCGTGAGTCATTCACCACACCCACATGCAGACGACTTGGACTAATAGAGACCTGTTCGTACACAGCGGCCCCACAAGGAAGTGACAATGGCGCTGCGAACAACATAACATTCGAAGAACGTTGACACTGTTCTGGTTCGTCCAGTTGTCAGTACTGTTAAGGTGTGTTGGTATAGTGGTGTGCGGTTATCGTTCACTCGACAACATTCACTTGGCATCGTTACCGTTGTACATACGGTGCTTACGCTGTAGCAAGTTGACCAGGCAATAAGAGTATTTTGTTCCATGACTTCGCCCCACGACGCCACCATGAGGACGTCACCCGATGCCGTGTTCAGCCTCTGCGCCTTCGCTATCGTCTGCTCGCTGCGACTGACAGGTCAGTTAGCCGGAGCCGAAGTGTTTCACCCGCCGATACGGAACGTAGCGCTGAAGAAGCCCGTCACACTGGAGCCGGCAGATTCAATATGCGGCCTCAGCCAGGAGCAGATATTCTGCAAGAGCACGGAGGACCGAAGATCTGTGGAATCTTGCCGGGAGGAGACGTGCTCCTCTCTGTGTCCCAGTAGAGACACGGGAAAGAACCACGTAGATCTGTTCAACACGGGGAAGAACCTGAGCTCTCACATTGAGTGCGTGTGGGTGTCGGACTTTCTCGCGCCCAACGGAAGTACGTCATATTCCGTCAGATTCAACGGAACCGGAAGTGAGCCGTGCTATGTCGACGTGGATTTCGTACCACTGCTCCAAATTCGGCTTCAGTCGCAAACGTGGTCAATTACCTTTTCTACGTGGATTTACTCGGAGCTCGGCTCATCTTCAGGGTAAGTGGGACAGTGCCCCCCCAATCAGTTGCCCTGTGTCTGTTTGTCCGTCCATCATTGACCTTTGCACCCCTCTGTCGCCCATCACTCGTCTCCGGTTTCCACCAGATAATAATGTTCAAGTCTAAAAATACCCTATGTTGATTGAACACAGTCACATGCAAAGTATTAATCTCATTGTATCGCCGTTAATTGTGTTGTTCTGACTTCCACGAGATAATAGTTATAGTTGACAGCACAAATCTATATGCAGATATCATTTGCAGAAATAAAATAAACTTCAAACATTTACATAAAGTATTAAATAATATTAAATTATGTATTTTTGATTTACTTGTTGGCATATGTAACATTTCATTTACGTGTCGCACCTTAAAATATATTTTCTCTCTGTTATTGTTATGGTACATGTGATTACTATTTAGCAATTATTTTGCACATTTTGTTCTGTACTGGAAAAAACAAGGTAACATGCTAACCTTCTGTATGTCAGCATACTATTATGCAACACTTTTTGTATTGGCGTTGGTGATGGGACATTCATTCATTCATCATAGCATTAATTCAAATTAACCCATCAGCGTAGCTCACGGCCAAGTATCCTCTCTTAGACGAAACATTCCTCCCTCGCGGCAAAACATTCATTACACAAACACAGCACCCGCGTGTCGATTCCATTGTTCTCGCGGCCTGGAGACATACGGTCGGTCGTTGCACAACTGGCGCCATTTAAGACGCAGTGCATGAGTGAATTCCAAGCAATCTCGTCAGGCTGGTCCCGCAGGGGTCGACGGTTACAAAGGGCAATGATTACAGTTGCACGATCCTTGTTTTCCTGCTGGTCTTCAATGTAAGATAAGCAAAAGTGCACCCAGTTGCATGTGAGACAAATTGGAACACACGCACACACGACGCACGCACGCACGCACGCACGCACGACGCACGCACGCACATACTACACATGTTAGTCTTTCTGTGCTACGTTGTGTTGTTTTCTTGGCTCACTGGATTCCGTGAGCCGACTTGGTCACTATCCTCGTTGGTTCGTTTTTCTCCTTCAAGGAGAGAAAACTAACATTGGACGTGGTCACCAGATTCGTTACCCCTTTGTGGAGGGAGATAGATTGAGCACGGTTGCCATTCAAAGCATTCTATGCCATCCACATATTCTCGCTGATCATTTATTCCATTCTGGAACTATCTTTTTGTGAGAACGAGTGCTGTCATATTTCAAACTCTACGCTGTATGAAATCGAGAGAGCCCGTTTACTGCATACCAACAATATCTACCTGGTGCAGGACATGAACGCTGACCCTTGGCATGCAAAGACGTTGTGTTATAATGTGATTGTATTCTCGTGATCGAATTATAAGAATGAACAGCTTTCGCGCAGCAGTTGCAGCGTGGATGGAGTTTAAATGGTGTATGTGTGAACAAGTCTGCCGGAGGCAAAGTGTAACGCGCTCTGAGTAACGATTGAACGCTTTGTCACCAGCGCGGTGTACATTGAACGCTTTGTCACCAGCGCGGTGTACATTGAACGCTTTGTCACCAGCGCGGTGTACATTGAACGCTTTGTCACCAGCGCGGTGTACATTGAACGCTTTGTCACCAGCGCGGTGTACATTGAACGCTTTGTCACCAGCGCGGTGTACATTGAACGCTTTGTCACCAGCGCGGTGTACATTAAACGCTTTGTCACCAGCGCGGTGTACATTGAACGCTTTGTCACCAGCGCGGTGTACATTGAACGCTTTGTCACCAGCGCGGTGTACATTGAACGCTTTGTCACCAGCGCGGTGTACATTGAACGCTTTGTCACCAGCGCGGTGTACATTGAACGCTTTGTCACCAGCGCGGTGTACATTGAACGCTTTGTCACCAGCGCGGTGTACATTGAACGCTTTGTTTTGTCAATCAAGACATTTCAACAAATACTGTCCCTAGAGAAACTGTGACTAGTTTACTCTAGGTCGTTCGGTCGATGCACGCTGATGCCTGTATAATGTTTTGTCAATCAAGACATTTCAACAAATACTGTCCCTAGAGAAACTGTGACTAGTTTACTCTAGGTCGTTCGGTCGATGCACGCTGATGCCTGTATAATGTTTTGTCAATCAAGACATTTCAACAAATACTGTCCCTAGAGAAACTGTGACTAGTTTACTCTAGGTCGTTCGGTCGATGCACGCTGATGCCTGTATAATGTTTTGTCAATCAAGACATTTCAACAAATACTGTCCTTAGAGAAACTGTGACTAGTTTACTTAGGTCGTTCGGTCGATGCACGCTGATGCCTGTATAATGTTTTGTCAATCAAGACATTTCAACAAATACTGTCCCTAGAGAAACTGTGACTAGTTTACTCTAGGTCGTTCGGTCGATGCACGCTGATGCCTGTATAATGTTTTGTCAATCAAGACATTTCAACAAATACTGTCCCTAGAGAAACTGTGACTAGTTTACTCTAGGTCGTTCGGTCGATGCACGCTGATGCCTGTATAATGTTTTGTCAATCAAGACATTTCAACAAATACTGTCCCTAGAGAAACTGTGACTAGTTTACTCTAGGTCGTTCGGTCGATGCACGCTGATGCCTGTATAATGTTTTGTCAATCAAGACATTTCAACAAATACTGTCCCTAGAGAAACTGTGACTAGTTTACTCTAGGTCGTTCGGTCGATGCACGCTGATGCCTGTATAATGTTTTGTCAATCAAGACATTTCAACAAATACTGTCCCTAGAGAAACTGTGACTAGTTTACTCTAGGTCGTTCGGTTGATGCACGCTGATGCCTGTATAATGTTTTGTCAATCAAGACATTTCAACAAATACTGTCCCTAGAGAAACTGTGACTAGTTTACTTAGGTCGTTCGGTCGATGCACGCTGATCCCGGTATAATGTTTTGTCAATCAAGACATTTCAACAAATACTGTCCCTAGAGAAACTGTGACTAGTTTACTCTAGGTCGTTCGGTCGATGCACGCTGATGCCTGTATAATGTTTTGTCAATCAAGACATTTCAACAAATACTGTCCCTAGAGAAACTGTGACTAGTTTACTCTAGGTCGTTCGGTCGATGCACGCTGATGCCTGTATAATGTTTTGTCAATCAAGACATTTCAACAAATACTGTCCCTAGAGAAACTGTGACTAGTTTACTCTAGGTCGTTCGGTCGATGCACGCTGATGCCTGTATAATGTTTTGTCAATCAAGACATTTCAACAAATGCTGTCCCTAGAGAAACTGTGACTAGTTTACTCTAGGTCGTTCGGTCGATGCACGCTGATGCCTGTATAATGTTTTGTCAATCAAGACATTTCAACAAATACTGTCCCTAGAGAAACTGTGACTAGTTTACTCTAGGTCGTTCGGTCGATGCACGCTGATGCCTGTATAATGTTTTGTCAATCAAGACATTTCAACAAATGCTGTCCCTAGAGAAACTGTGACTAGTTTACTCTAGGTCGTTCGGTCGATGCACGCTGATGCCTGTATAATGTTTTGTCAATCAAGACATTTCAACAAATACTGTCCCTAGAGAAACTGTGACTAGTTTACTCTAGGTCGTTCGGTCGATGCACGCTGATGCCTGTATAATGGCGCTGTTATCTGGGAGTGTTTATTGTCGTTCTCTGTCATTAACTCGGAAACTTTTGTATTTGCAACGATAATGTCACCGCGCAAGTTACAGCACTCCTACCAGTTCGTATCACCAGTCAATCAATGTCCTCGACGACTGTGGTTCACAGCCTGCCCAACGAAGTAGGTCGACAAAAGTTTCTGAATGTTCTCACGATACGGTTCACTGGTTCTGATGTATGGAATTGTATTCGCAGAACACGTTTCCAATTTATTGCATCTCTTGTTGCTATTTTCTTCAGACGCCAAAACCGGATGTTTTATGGCGCTATGAGTCGTCACTGGGATACGACAGGGGAGAGAGAGCGACAGTAACTCTCCTTCTGTAGACACGTACGCTGCCCAATCCCAAGACTACAGCCCTTACTTGGTCTGTAGCAAATCCCAACCCTCCTCAGCGTGAGAAAGTATTTTGAACTGTATCATACTTGGACAAAGAGGTCAACATTTCATTATAGTACTTTAACCGTTCCCGCGCCATTTGACCCGAATTTGGGCAACTGGTGCGTTGGTTCAATGGTTTGGTTCTCGCCTCGTAACCAGGAGTTACTGGTTGTGAAGACGAGGTCGGTGGCCCGCCGGGTCGTTTCATAGATAATAGGACACAACTGGTGTAGGAAGTTGGAAGTATGGATAAGACAATAAAATATGTAAATGCCAACTATCCGGTGTCTAAGCCAAAGGAAGTAAAATTTCCCAATGTGGGCTCACATGCCTGCTGGTTTCTCTCTCCATCTGTAAACACACTAACATAAAAACACTCCTGTGTTAGCACTGGAGAAGGACTGTTTGGACTTCATATCATAAGACAATCTCAACCGCATTTCCGACTTGGAATACCAACAGTTGCTACATCCACTGAGTAATGATGTTTGTATAAAAAAATGAACACAGTTTATCTACATCACTCCAGTTGTTATAGTAAACACATGTAGATTTGTTCTCGTGAACGTGTCCACGCACGGGGCTTGACTCAATTATATACATGTTGGCGCTTATCACGTAATCATTGTGAGTGTCCCAACACTCGGCTCAAACAATGACGACATGTCAATTGATTGTAACTCGGTGCTGCAATCCGTGGTTGGTTCACAAAGATGCAATTGGTGCGTCAGTCGTTTCTACAATAAGAGTAACAGTTCCCTTCAGTCAGTTCCCTTCAGTCAGTTCCCTTCAGTCAGTTCCCTTCAGTCAGTTCCGGGGGCATTACTCTTTTCTCAGAACTAAACTTATGTTCACCATTGACCTTTGTTCTGCCTTGTTGTAGCGATGATGCTCTAACTTCCGGACTTTCCATTACACCAACCATAAAAAGTCATATAGCATTATTTGTATTGGCATTACGAATACAGTTTACCCAGCTATTATTTTTGGTCCAGTCTGATTCATAACACGTTATTGATCAGCTACACGCAGTGGTTATCTTGCTCAAGTGTTCCACCTGGGTCAGTGGTCCCACACAATGGCCCGACGCAGGACAGGTTTACATATCTACACGGACAAATGCCCCAACTCAACGACGTCATTTAGGATGTAGTTTATTATCCACTACCCAATTCGGATAGATTTCCCCATTCATGGACAAGTCATCCCTACGCAATGGGCCAACATAGGATGGTTTCCTTATCCAGCTTGAGCAGTGGTCCTACTTAACGGTTCCAGTGGTCCTACTTAACGGCTCCAGTGGTCCTACTTAACGGTTCCAGTGGTCCTACTTAACGGTTCCAGTGGTCCTACTTAACGGTTCCAGTGGTCCTACTTAACGGTTCCAGTGGTCTGGGGGTGTTTTACCTTGCAGTTATTCGATGGTGTTCAACATTGGCGACGTTGAAGGACGGAGAGCACAGGGTGTGCTTTGTAAGGTCAACATAAGGTTTACCCAGTATTACAGTTCTATTACCTGGTATATGGTGTCAATATCCTACAACACGGTGAATATAGTCGTTGCCGTCCCTTTCCCTGAAGAGGATCTTGCCACCACCCGCGCACAAAACATCCTACAACATGAGATCATCACAGAGGATTAGGCAGTGGATAAACGGTATACATTTCTATATCTCATTGTCTCTGTTTCAGTCAATCTCATTGTATATCTGTTTCTCCCCTCGCCACATATATATCTCCGTGTATCGCTAAATCCTTGTTTATCTCTTATCTTTTTGCATGTCTGTTTGTCCCTCCATCCCGGGTCCCTCTATCCAACTTCCCTCCCTCCCGGGTCCCTCTATCCCATTTTCCTCCATCCCTGGTTCCTATACCAACGTTCCTCCTCACCCTCTCTCTTTTCTAGTCGACCGACGTTGGGTTCCTGTCCCTCATAACATTTAAAATTCCCAGATGATATCGTAGAAGTACATGTATTATTCCACATAATCTCTTTCAATGCCGTCTTTCAGTCTACGATCCAAAATATAACCTTTGTGATTATAACGATTTGCCAGTGATTTACTGTTAAAATTTACCACGTTCTGTGCTTTTCATTAAATTATATTAATTAAGTTTATGATGTCACTTTGACAGATAGACATACAGACAGACAGACAGACATACAAAATTGTTTATTGATCCATTTGTACACAATAGTACAGTAATAATAATGAATACATAAAAAACAATAATTATATGTAATATTAGGTATGTAAGCACATATACAGTACAAATTGGATTTGGGAGACTCCTATTAAGACTAAAGAAGTCGTTCTCATAGGAGCCACATGATTGAACCACATGATTGTCAACGAACAGAAAACGGAGACCCTCTACAAGACATGGGATCCTCACGGAAAGAATATAGATGTATTCATGTTACGAGAGTAGTTACGCGGACCCCAGCGTCACATAGCCAAGTCCAGATAAGTCTATAAAGATCTGATGGCTCGCACTGGCGAAACGTAGATCACCAGTGTAACCACCATATAACGGTGTGGAATGTGCATTGCTTTAGGGCAACATAACGTCGGGAATAAACTTCATATCTGGAGCGTACTTTCATCCGCGAAGGAAGCCTTATTACGCACGAAATGGTCAACACAGTGTAAACCAACATACTGGCTTGGCTGAATGGTATATATCGCGATTGTTTCGAAACGTCAGGTTATATTTCAAAGGCCTGCGTTTCTTCACATAGGTTCACATAGGCTCACACATGCCTTTAATGGAATGGAACCATATATTTTATAAGACAAATAAGGTGCCAGCTAACTGTCTTTCAACCAACGCACCACAAGCACCGATCTTGCGAAACCGGCTTTTTCTTGAACAAATTGGCATTCAGCTGCTACACACTACACACTACACACTACACACTACACACTACACACTACACACTACACACTACACACTACACACTACACACTACACACTAGCGTGATAAAGATGAAAGGTGATGTAAATTGCTTGTTTAAGTAAACACAACAGATTATACAGTGCAAAGGAACGTTCCGTAGTGAGCGCGTACATCGATACTACAGTCGTGCACGAATACAATTATCTTCTGGAATGATACACTTACAACCAGGGCGGTTATTTCTACAAAGCAAGGCTTGTGGGGAATGTCGTGTATAACGAGTGTGCGTAGATAAGGTAATGTGTGTGTGTTTACGACAACATATCTCTCTGTTGTGTGACTGATTCCTGCGTTATCTCTGACACGGTGCAAGTGACCCGTGTCTCTTGACACGAATGTCTCCTGTTCAAAGGGTACACAATAGAACAGCAACGTTCTTTGCGTTTCACCTCGTAGGAAGTCATGATTGATATCGCGCAGTAAACAACCCACTAACAAAAAAACACCGCTACACTGTATGTGGTAAATAGTATCGCTCAACGACGGGTGAAAAACATGTTATTAACTAATGCAAACTGGAAACTAAACGTTATTATACTATTTCCTTCCAGTTCCTATTGTACGACGCGAACATTTTTCCGAACACATCACGAGACAGCTTTTGCGTACGATTACACAATGTTACCCAAAACGAATATTGTGCTGTCCTCAATTAACAGTCTGGTGAAAGGAGTTTCGGAGTTACACAATTTCAAATCGCAATTTATTTTTCTCAGTTGTTTTACTTTGACTAAGGACTAGTGGTGGTAAATGTTATTCCAATTTCCAACCAATCGGGCGACACTTAATTCCCACAACATGTTGCTACTAAACTGTTTCGTTCTGACGGAACTGACTCATCCACTGCGAAACGAGTAAATATGTCAACATAGAATTGTCCCGCATGAAGTATGTCAACATTAGCCGTGGGAGCATTCACTACCAGTCATTCTTTCAACCGTGTCCGCGTGCGAGGTATTTGGAAGAATTGATTGTGCCGCTACGTGGACGTTTCTGCCGTAGGTCGTGTGGTCAAGTGAGGGAAGCCACAACATTTTACATAGTTACCTCCGTGTAGCATCTGTTACGTCCCTTGTCATAGACACCAGGTAGACGGGTCCACCTGTTTTAGTGTATCTTAGCAAATACACAGGTAATGTGTGGTGTACGACATTGCCGAAAGGGCAATAGGTGGACTCGTAGCCCAGTCCTCTCGGTTGACAGTCCGACGCTCTGACCGTCGAGCCACTGCGCCCCACAATAACAATAACAATTGTGTATGAGTTCCACGTTGTCAGGGTCCATTATGGCGTGGAAATATTAGAACCTCCACATTTAAAGGTGAAACATTAAAACTCCATTGGTTATGTTCTGCAGCACAGTAAGTTACACATTGCGTGAGACCTGCTTCTTCAGACCAGGATAACATTTGGCGATATGTGTAGTGAGGTTGGTGAAGCTGATGTGATGTCGATTTCATGAGGTTTGATAAGTTGGAATGAGGAACGTATGAGTGTGCAGTGTGGAGTGAGGATGTAAACCTTACACCGAGCTCGCGCTGGTGCTCATCAAGAAAACACAACTTCCTGTGTTATGTTACATTTTGACGGGAATTCCATATTTGAAATGAGTTTGTATCAGATCTTATTTATATTCTTGGATGTACACGTCAATTCTTTCCATACACCACAAATGTATTCATGATGTGTGTCGTAGTGTAACAGCGACCATTTGGTGTTGTGATTGCAGGACACTTTTAGATATTGCTGACGTCGACGGCAAGGTGTTGATCCGGGTGTTTGTGACAGCCGGCGTGGTGGAGCTGCAGTCGGGGGCCGTGACGTCATCTAGTCCAACGTGGAGACTGCCAGACGAGGAATGGCACCATCTAGCACTTCAGGTGAGTGAAAGTAATGTTGATAATAATAATAATAATAATTATTATTATTATAGTGGCGGCGGTGGTGTGGTTGATGTTGTTGTTGATGATGATGATGATGATGATGATGAGGTTGGTGTTGGTGATTATAAGATGTTTGTGTTTGTTTGTAAGATGATGGTGACGATTATGATGATGGTGGTGTTGACTGTGATTACAAGATGTTTGTGGTTGTGATGATGATTACGCTAATGAAGTGGCGTGACGATGATGATGATAAACGATAATGATAATGATGACGACGACGATAACTTATTAATCATTATCAGCATCATCGTCGTCGTCATCAGGTGCCGTGTTTGTTACAGGTGAAGGTAATTTTACCATCATGGATGTTCATACTTTGCCGACCTTTCCCCCTAAATGTTTTCCGTTTTCACTAGATATTCAACTTTTTTCTGTCCCTGTGGTTAGAAATGCTGCTCGTCTTTTCGTAATCAACACAGCGCACCGAGTAGCTTATATATCGGTCATCTTTATATGTGCATCTCGATAGTCACCGATGAAAATAATGCTTTCATAACCTTTGTCTGTCGCAGATACACAGCGACTCTGTAAGTGTCTTCGTCGACGGAAGATTTCTCTCGCCAGCTCTCCACGGCCTAACCCTGATTCCCCCAGCTAAGGCATCGCAATACAGAGTGGGCCAATCGTTTAACGGTAACGTGCATACTTATAACGATACGAATTACAACAGTAACACAAGTAATGATAAATACTAAAACTGATATTAATATTGTATAACGTAAAGCCCGGCATACACGTATACCGATTCAACTCAACTATTTGTTCACAGTCGGGTTGAGTCGTTATATGTACTGCGATGCACATACGTAACGACTAGACTCGGCTCAACTCAACACCACCCGACTGGTGGTAGAATATGAAACGGATAGTCACATAATCCAAAATTATGTTCTAATTAGCCATTGGTTTACTGACTGCTTGCAGCTAAAGGTTGGCGCACACACGGTCTCACCCGGCCTGGCTCAACTAGTAATCGGGTCCCATTTTCTTGCACTGTCAGAAAACTTACGGCCCGACTCAACTAATGACAGCCGTGACATGTTTATTTTTCGGTGGCCCCGTATCCAAAAGAGACTGGTAAGTGTATACGTACAACTCTGCCAACTCTGCGTTTATCGCGAATACACATGTCAATGCATGTCAACATCGATGTCTTTTGTCACAGGCAGCGACCCCTTCAACGGTTACCTGCAGGATGTGCGCATTTACCCGTCCAGCTTCTCAAACAGGTTAGTCGCCGCGACAACGGCAATTAGTCGCCGCTTCTCCCGCCAGGACCGTTATGACAGCAGTTTCATCCATTCCCCGGCGGTAGCGTCTTTTGCGAGAACACACCAGTGGACAACGCTTCTCGTTGACAAAACTGCCCCCCCCCCAAACAACCCCCGATAGACGAAGGCAATAAGGAGTGTGTAACTTTGGGCAATAAGGACTGGGTACCTGGGCAATGTGATTGGATACTGTTGGGCGATAATGGCTGAATATTGTTTTGGCAGTAAGGACTGGGCAAGTTTGGGCAATGCAGGCTGAACAACTTTGGACAGTGAGAACTGTGTAGCTGCGGACTATACGGACTGGGTAAATTTGGCAGTAAGGACGAGGTAACATTGGGCAATGAGAACCAGATAGTTTTTGGCAACAATGGCTGGCTAACAATGTCGCAAAGCAGTGAGTCATATATGTTTAAGACTAAACGGTGAATGGCATTTTACACAATACTATGGCAAGTTCGAGAGATAACCAAACATAAGACCAGCACATGCGCGGTTGGTGGCTCTCTACTTTTTTGGTTACAGTTCGAACAGAACAGATTCTTACATTTTCAGTAATCCGCCACATTTTACTTACATTTGAATTACAATCAATTGGTTCGTGACATTCACGACTTTTTCGCCTGATCATTATTCCTTCGGTTATTACCTTCAGTTGGGTATCTAACCGATGGAACACAAACTACTATTTTACTGGAGTGTCTGTTGCATACAGGGAGATAATCAAGATCCTGTCCGGCCAGCTTCCCGAGACTCGGATCCAGTCGTCATGTAAGTGCCCGGATGACTTTCCCTCCATTACGGGCGACGATGAGACGTACTGCGACAAGAACCCGCCCGTGTCGGAGGCGTCGGCCAAATACCGCCTTAACGACAACAGTCACCCACCAGAGTTCGTCAACGACGGCAAGTCGTCCACATTCTGGGTGTCCGCCATTGACAAGGGAGACGTGACGCTACAGATCGACCTTCAGGACCAATTCGAGGTGTGTGACCCAGAAACGGAATGTCGCTAGCTACTGGTTACTTACATGTTGAGATACCATGACGAGGGGAACGCGAGGACGTAAAGAGGGTCCATGCTGACAGAAATATGTCATGTCTCCCTCCGCCAATCCGCAAAGTATACACGGGAAGGAGACGATATCATGACATATTTATTTAACTATTTGTGTTATTTTCATTTTCGGCAAACACCGGCACTTTACAACAGGTGTTTTCACTTACATACTAAGACATCAAACTAAACGTTGATGAATTGAATTATCATACATATGTTATCCAAATACAATAACTTCTTTGAATAGCATTACGGGTGAAATGTATGATGTTGACGACTTGGAATTGTAAACCCATAACAGAGACTGTCTAAGGCTTTGGTGTTGTCGAAGTGCTCGTGTTCGCGAGGACTCCGACATCATGGAAGTTTTACTTTTTGTATTTCTGCAGGTGCGGAAAGTACAGTTGGTTTTCTACAGTCCGTACCCGAGTGTTATTCGCATCGAGCGGCGAGTGAACGCGACGTCTCCGTGGCAAGGCTGGCAGTATTATTCCCAGAGCTGTAGGCAGCACACTGGTTACCCGACCAACGACAACCTGACGGCCGCAGGAGACACTAATTGCAAGTTCATTATTGAGTGAGTAGTGTAGTATGCGACATTGTCGACGGTCGCCCGATACACGGCCTCGGGACGTTCTCGCTCTTTCATAAAATATGCTTCGACTTATGCCAAGAGCAATACTTGTGTGTTTTCTTGTGAATGTACTAAAGTTGCATGTCACAGATCACACGTTTGTCTGTGACCCTCTGGATGTGAGGATAGTTAGTGTTGTCTGTTAAATGTCAGCTCTACGATATTCAGCGTTAGGCGTACATTTATGTTTAACGATTCATTTATAAAACCACAATCGCAACGACGACGCTGAAGAACATCTGGGTGCGATTACATTGCCAGTGGCGCTCAGCAGGAAAGACACTGCTGTACGTAACTTCAACTAAACACATAACACATTTCTCAAAACAGCTTATACACTATGCAACATTTTGGATAGCAGGTTTATTTTACTTTTACTAACTTGCAGAAAGCATACCAATTCTGTTATCTTGGCTAAAGCTACAACACTGAAGGAATTTCGTATGACAATCGCCTTTTTTCTTTCTCTTTCCAGACCGAATCAGGATCCGAAGTACACTGGCGGCGTGATAACGTTTGACCTCCTGGAAGGTCGACCCGGACAAGGCAAAAATGGCGCCTTCAGTGTAGACCTACGTCACTTCCTGTTAGCTAGCGCCGTGCGCATCAAATTGGAAGGTCATCCATATCTTCCGATTAACGAAGAGAAAAAACACATCTACCATGGTCTCACCGAACTGAAGGTCGAGGCAGTGTAAGTATGACCTTAGCTATAATAACTTACAAACTGTAAGTTTTGTTCTTTGATTCTCGTTTTGTCATTTAGTTGTTTATGCCAATTCTCTACGTTCGTGTATAAACATGAATTACATTTTCTCGAAAGACGTGACGCATATCCACTGCTGGACAAGTTCTACTCATAAGTATAATCATAGCGCTTCAGGCTAAAACAACAATTACAGCAATTATAACAATAACAGCACAAACATTTTGCATGATTGGTGTCTTACGCTCGCAGATGTAACTGCTTCGGCCACGGCGTCGCTTGTGACATGGCTACCCCGTACACGTGTACCTGCGCGCCAACCAGCAATACAGCAGGACGGAACTGCAACAAGTGCGCCTCAGGGACTTTCCGTGCCAACGGACGCAATGACTACGCCGAGGACCTGTGTCAGCAGTGCGAGTGTGACACGAACGGCACTGTCGGCGCGTCGGATGCTTGCGACCCGGTGAGTAGTTGGGCCAGAATAGACGCCTAGCTCCTGCCCATTCTCACCAATAAACGCCTATCTCCGGCCCATTCTCACCAATAGACGCCTAGCTCAGGCCCATTCTCACTAACACACGCCTACCAAGTTTGTCCGCGCTGTTCTAGTTATGGAGTTATTAGTGTCTAACTCTCGATTCAGTGTCACCCTCCACCCAATTACAACCTCAATCCAATGACACTCCAAATCCAATGACACCTCCAATCCAATGACACCCTCCATTTAACGACATCCTCTATCCAATAACACCCTCAATCCAGTGTCACCCTCCATTCATCGACATCCATCCAATTTTATCCCTCGCATAACCAGTGTCACTGTCAACATGAAGGCTTTGACTGTCCACTGGTTTCAGCTGGGTGGTCAGTGCGTGTGCAAGATCAACACAGAAGGCCGGCAGTGTGACCGTTGCGAGGCGGGCTACTTCAACATGACGTCATCCGACCCGGACGGCTGTCAACAGTGTGTGTGTGACGCGGTCGGCACTGTCAACGCCAGCACGACCTGTGACGCGGTGACAGGACAATGTCCGTGCAAGGACAACGTCGACGGTATCCACTGCGACCGGTGCAAGGTCGGCTACTTCAACCTGACCGACGACAATCTGGCCGGCTGCACCACCTGCTCCTGCGACGTAGCCGGCACTTCGACCACTGACCCGTCATGTGACCTTCTCACTGGGCAATGTACCTGCAAGAAATACGTCACGGGTAAATATCCTGTTCGTCACCCGTCAACACCTGGTAGCTGATAAAGCGCCCCGATGACACATTCATATATGTCATCTTTGACATGTCCAGACGGCACCATTTAATATATGCTACGTCTTCTCAACCACAACCATTACTGATACGCATTGTCACTCTCCATTTAAAACCCAACATTATCTTAACCACTGATTTGTTTCCACCGTAAGGAGCTAAAGCTACCTCGCCAATTACATGATCATAATTGTATGTATAATTTGGTTATTTAGTCAACTGCACTTTGGTCACTAACTTAAGCGAATCATGATTTTTAAGCATGCGTAATGTTCAATGGGCACATTGATGTTAACATAATCAGAATTACACGGGTAACGTCATAGCTTCGTATTAATGTGGCATAAGCCTGTTCAAAATCCAACTGCTAAGTTTCAAATACTATTTTACACCTAAATTCATCAATTATTTGTATTTAACATTTCACTTTTAGGTTTAACCTGCAACCAGTGCATCAACGGATCCACCCACCTGACGTCATCGAACCCGGACGGCTGCGAGTCATGTGGTTGTGACACGAACGGTTCTTTGTCAGACTCGTGTGACGTCTTCACTGGTCAGTGTGACTGCAGGGCGAATGTGACCGGACTAAAGTGTGATCGCTGCGTGGACGGGCGCTACGCACTGGACGGCGCGGATTTGCGTCAGAATGGCTGTCAGATGGTGTGCAATTGCAGGTTTGTAAGACGTATTCTGATTCAATGGTATCATGTAAGATGTGCTTCCATTGGCTGGTGGATTATAACGTTTCGTGGTGCGACTAATTGTTAGTAAGACGTTTCAATTATCCTACTTCAGGGGATCTTTAGGGTTTCTTGCTATTTTGTGACACGTTCGGTGATTGGTTAATAACCTGTAAGACGCATTACCCAGGGGGCCGAAACCACTTTTCTAACAAAATTAGAAACGGTGTTCTGTAAAACGTTATCCAAAAATTACAACCTCGGTGGACAACTTTGCAGACATGCTACATAGATGCATATGATAAAATATAATATTTTAAGTAAACGTCAACTGGTAACTGAACATTTAAAAATGTTGTTCAGTAGCATCGTTACATGTGTGTTTACTTCCCATTCGTCTCTATTCTCACAGCACTTCCGGTGCCGACCCTAACCACCTGACTACATGTGACACGTTTGGTGGCCATTGTCGCTGCAAGGTCAGAGTTGAAGGTCACGACTGCGACAGGTGCAAGCCCGACGCCTACGCCTACGGTAGTTCCGCAGACGAAGGCTGCCTCGCGTGCGCGTGTGACGAGCGCGGCACAGTCGGCGGCTCCGTCACGTGTAACTCGACTTCCGGGCAATGCGCGTGCAAGCGCAACGTGCATTCACGCACATGCGCCGCGTGCATGGCGGGATCGTTTGGCCTGATGGCCGACAACGTAGACGGGTGTCAGTTGTGCGATTGCTACGAACGAGGCGTGATCTTGAACTCTACGTGTGACCCAACTAATGGACAGTGTCAGTGCATAGAAGACGCGGGAGATTTGACGAAAGGTGGACGGCAGTGTGTAAGTATGCATGACGTTGATGATGTTCCCTCGTACGGTTAAATTGAATTCTGTTGCAAAGTGGTTATCACAAGTGGATGAGAATTAACAACGTTTATTAAGTGAATAGTTAATGAGACATCTGTAGCAACTTTGTAACCCGAAATTATTTATAATTGTTAAATCTGTGGCGAAATTCTAATTAAATAGTTAAATTAAATAGCAACAAAAGCCGATATATTTGTTATCTTAAAAAATGTGATGCCAATATCTTAAACAAGCTGGTGTGTAGCTGTTGTGTGACTCACTGTCTTCTGTAACTACGTCACCGGCGATGAAGCTGGGGTCTTTTACTGCGCCCTGACGCTTGGTGATTAAACCGACAGAACACCTATTTGTGTAGTTTCCTTTAAACCGGAAGTGTTGAGTACGAAGCCAGTAAGGCGGGTTTTTTGATACAGACACAATCTATTTCACAGAGACACATGCATTAGAAGTTTGACACTTCAAATGTGCATATATACACTTTAAGTGAAGGTGAAATTAGCTGTTATAAATATAAACGAAGCAAGACATTGTGATGAAAGCCACCATTGTAATGTGACTCATCACACGACATGGGGGAAGTCAACAAAAATGTTTCACGCTTTGACAAAGCTGATAGTTGGCGTCTTACTGACGGCCTCAGACAGAATGACTAATGCAGCCTCTTTATAGCATGTTTTATGTCATTTGTTATAATTGTACTTCCGCGTTCTGTTCAGATGGTTTACGTGGAGACACTGTCGCCATCATACGGGCCCAGGTCTGGCGGGACGTTGATCACCGTGACTGGAGGCTTCCTGGGGAACGCGTCCAACACGACCGTCCTCCTCACAAACAGTCCGTGTCTCGTTGACCCGACTAGAAGGTGCTGCAATAGTTAGCAAGGGAGGAATGGAGTAAACCTCCGACAAAATGCTATAAAATATTAGAATAGTGTGTGCGCGTGTGCGTGCGCGTGCGCGTGCGCGGGTGTGCGTGGATGTGTGGGTGTGTGTGAGTGTGTGCGTTCGTGCGTGTGTGTGCGCGTGCGTTCCTTTGGGCGGCGTGTGTGCGTTTGGGGCGTGCGTGCTTGGGTGTGCGTGTGCGTGAGTGTATATGCGGGTGTGTGTGTGCGTACGTGTGTGTGTATGCGTGTTTGTGTGCGCGCGTGCGTTCGTTTTTGTGCGGTGTATGTGGATTATGTGATGAGTTGGTGTGTGTCATTCCTGGGAATACCGCTATAAGTTGTTGTGTTTCGTGTTTCACAGTTCGGGAACTCGAGTCGTCTGCACAAGCAAGCCATTGACAAACGGGACACTGGGCCAGTCTCTGACGGCGACCGTCACCCTGTCTGACGGACTCACCCTGACGCCGAACGGCAGTTTCGCCTACAAGGAAGACCCCGTAGTCAACAAGGTGGAGCCTGTCAACTGCATTCTGGGGTGAGTCACACAAAAAACAGGGAGTATCGTTGCCTCACGCCATTTGACTCTCTTGGTTGTCTGACATCCACACCCAGCTGATTGACACCTGTGACATGATACCCTGGATGCACAACCAAACACGTATGCACGTACACATTGTCATTGCCACACATTTTATTGCCACACATTTTATCATAACCCATTAGTCAGGGAAGGCAATAATAACAGGGCAGAGTTTCAACATATCAAGTTTACTTACTTTTGTTGGATTTTACTCGGAATACAAATTGGATCACCTAGGGAAGAAAACCAAGCATTTGCCGTTAGCTATCGAAACCCGACCTTTTTTCTTTAAGCACCGCACACTGAATCACTTGCATCAGAGGAATTAGAATCTGAATAAAATGTATAATGATCCGATAGGCACCACTGGTTTAGCGTCCAATGACAATATACCTCCATTCATTAGCTCCCAGTGACACTGTAGCTCCATTCATTAGCTCTCGATGACAATATACCTCCATTCATTAGCTCCCAGTGACAATGTACCTCCATTCATTAGCTTTCGATGACAATATACCTCCATTCATTAGCTCCCAGTGACAGAGTACCTCCATTCATTAGCTCTCAATGAAAATATACCTCCATTCATTAGCTCCCTGTGACAATATGATCTGGCGATTGGTGTTTAATGACATTAACGACAATATACCCCTGAAGTTAGCAACAACAAGTCGTCATACCGATACATTAGCGTCCAAATATATTAGCGCTAAGATGCGATTTTACCATGGAAACTAATACCAAGGACATAGATTACAACCGCTTTTACAAGCGTTTTTCGTCAATAGCCACGCAATACACGTTATTAGAAACATTATTTTAACTAAATAATATATACTGATTTGCAATCCGTCTTGTTGACAGTGGCGGGATCGTGCTGACGGTGTCCGGGTCGCACCTCGACTCGGTCGCTCGCCCAGTCATGAGTATCACCGTCTACCACAAGTGGACCCTCAAGCAACAGTTCTTGTTGGTGAGTCATTACAACGATAGTGGTCACAGAGCCCGGCCGACTTATTTATGTTTAATTTGCCAAAGGGTCTGAGGATTGTTTTTATCGTAACACAAATTACCGTAGAATCCGAATATGCATTTAATAAAAATCCACTTAGAAGTTTTTCAGAATTTGCACCGGAAGTGAGATACCCTCAAATCACATTCGAGTTATGTCTGTCATTGTTCAGCCATTAGATACACTGGAGTTCACCGAGTCTCTTTTATTGATGCATCATTTCCTCGATTAGTATTATTACCCACTAACTTACTACCAAAGTCCCTGACCAAGTTACTATAAAATATTGCCTTTAATTAACTTTTGACAAAGCTGTTTCTTAATATATGTCTATATTGTTAATTTATTTATACTATATACGAAATAGCAAAACTTATTCTTATCAATATTCCACGCTTTCTGATAATTCTCTGCACCAAATTCAAACATATAATTAATAATAATGCTATATTTAGACAGCATTTTATTACGAATAAAAAACCGCATATTTATGTTTCATGCAAACTCATACCTATACCTGAGGTAGCTCCGATGATAAAGTTGTGCGAATACCCTGCTAATCAATTTAATTAATTCAAATAACTATTGTTTGACGAATACCTCCGTCATCACACAGGACTGTTCTGTCGCCAATGGAGACAAGATGCTCTGTGAGACGCCGAATTTCAACCTATCATCGATGTCAAACCGAAGACGACGAGACACCGACAGTGGCGCTACCTACCTGGCAGGCAGTGACTTACTCTTCTACATCGGGTTTCTCCTAGACGGCGTGGTTGCATACAGGTGGGGCCATCTGGTGGAACGTTGTCACGCATGCTACAAGTGCACAACTAAAAGCAATAAATTATACACATACATAGATCGGGACTACTTACTGGAATATTCGCAGCATATGAGGTTTGTCATACTGGCAAACTTGTAGACTTGCAGCATTTTCTGTTTTACTACACACGAATAACTTTCATATTGGAAAGACAGTCAACCAACTTGCTATTGATTGCTCAATGATTTTGCAAGTTGACTACAAAATACTATTGTTCAATTAGTCACTTATTTTTTATCATCTAGTAGTAGTATTGTTGAGATAACAGTCGATACATTACTCTTTGATAACCTTGAAACATTCAGTGTTAAATTATCTGAAACTATCACGAATATTGTACAGAAACATGAGCCTGGTGGCGCCACAGTACGGCTTGCTGCGGGTCTACAGGAACCCAGAGTTCACGACTTTCACCGAGGTGATGATGTATCGCCCCTACTGGCCCTACAACGACGCACACGTTATCGTCAAGGTAAATACAGCTATGTAGCAATGAACGACGACAAATGACACCCTAATGTAAATAAGTTATTATGCTAGGACGTTTGCACTCACTCACTCACTCACTCACTCACTCACTCACTCACTCACTCACTCACTCACTCACTCACTCACTCACTCACTCACTCACTCACTCACTCACTCACTCACTCACTCACTCACCCACCCACCCACCCACCCACCCACCCACCCACCCACCCACCCACCCACCCACCCACCCACCCACCCACCCACTCACTCACTTTATAAGGTAGTTTTCCGGTGTTGTGATAATTCCTTCCTTCTCTATACTCTGCAGATATAAAATACTGCTAAATATACATGAATGACAATGAAAAAACCTAATGTTGATTTTATGTTTTAGGGCAACCATCTGAACCGGGGAGCCACCGTCAACGACTACTCGGTGATGATTGGTCGAAGCTCGTGTTCGTCGCTTGACCTCGCTTCCAATCAGATCTCGTGCATTCCACCGGACACGCAGCCTGAGCCGGACGCCAGCGGCCTCATGCAGGGGGCCCCAGGCATCACGGTCAGTGGTCAACGACAACAGGGCGTTACAATGTCTAATCTTAACTGTCTTAATAATAAAGCCTTGTTGTCTTCAGATTTAGAATACATGTGCAGCAAGTTATTGATTAATGTCATGAGTATCCGCAAAACTGATTATATATTAATCAGGGGAGTTATTTTATATGTTAAAGAATCTATTCAGGCTTATGAAATAAAACTAGAAAGGGAAGCAGATTGCGATGAAGCTGTTTGGTGCAACATTGTTTCAGGAAATTCAAAATTAACTATTGGATTAGTTTACCGAAGTCCAAACATAAACGAAGAGGACAACACAAAAATAAAAACGCTATAAAGGAAGTTAGTAAAGGGGAATGTATCATAATGGGAGATTTTAACCATGGACACATACAATGGAATTCTCTAGAGAGCACAGGGATTGAGGATCAACAATTTCTATGTTTAATCCAGTATAGCTTTCTTACTCAGCACGTACTAGAACCAACCAGGGGAGAAAATGTATTAGATATAGTTTTGTCATCACAAAAAGAATTAGTGGACAATGTAACAATATTTGAACCATTGGGTAATAGTGACCATAATCAAATACATTTTGACATCAATGTAAAATCAGAAAGTAAAAATAAGAAAACGTACAAGAGAAACTTCCACAAAGGTAACTACAAAGATATGAGAAAATACTTAGCAAAGCTAGATTGGAATAACATGCTGATGAATAAGACCGCAATTCAATGTTGGAATATTCTAAAATATGAAATTGAGAGTATCATCGATAAATTTGTTCCCTTCCAAAAACAAGGAAAACGGTGTAGAAAGAAACACTTGTCAAAAGAGGCAATTAGAAAAATAATGCTAAAACAAACTATGTGGAGGGTTTATAGGCGTACCAGAAAGGAAGAAGACTATGCAAAATACAAAGAGGCACTTAATGCAGCTACAACTGAAATCAGACAATCTAAAAGAAGCTATGAGCAAAAACTAGCATGTAACATAAAAATGACAGCAAGAGTTTTTATGCATATGTCAGGAGTAAACAAAACGTACAAGACAAGGTTGGACCTCTAGAAGACAGTGCTGGAAATATAATATCACAGGGGTTTTTAATGGCGGTTCAGTGTTTACCAAAGAAAATATTAGTTCATTACCAGTTGCTGATGCTAAATTTCAGGGGGCTAAATCTGACTATTTAGGTCCGTTAGTTGTAACTCCAGAATTGGTAGCTAAGAAAATAAAGGCAACGAAGGATAACAAATCACCGGGAGTGGATGGGATTCCTCCAAAATTACTAATGGAAACAGTAGAACAAATCAGTATACCACTTGCAATAGTATTCAACTTGTCATTAAAAGAGGGAGTTGTTCCGTTTGAATGGAAAGAAGCAAACATCATACCATTATTTAAAAAGGGTTCGAGAAATAAGTCAGAGAATTACAGACCAGTGAGTTTAACGTCAGTGATTTGTAAATTATTAGAAAGGTTAATTAAAGACCATATGGTGGACTTCCTCGTTAAGCATAAATTATTAAATTAATCTCAACATGGATTCCTTAAAGCGAGGTCATGCTTAACAAATATGTTATGTTTTCTGGAAGAAATCACTAAGTGGATAGACGTGGGATCGCCAGTAGATATTATCTACTTAGATTTTCAGAAAGCTTTTGACAAAGTGCCACATCAAAGATTACTACTTAAATTAAAAGCCCATGGTATCGGGGATAGCATAACTGACTGGATAGAACAATGGCTGACTGACAGAAGACAACGAGTTGTAGTAGATGGAGAAGTTTCAAATTGGAAATCGGTTTTGAGTGAGGTACCTCAAGGGTCAATATTAGGACCTATAGTATTCTTAATTTATATCAATGACTTGGACGACAGTATAACAAGTAACGTACTGAAATTTGCGGATGACACAAAACTGTTTAGAAAGGTTAATACTGATGGTGATAAACAACATTTACAAAACGATCTAGACAGATTAGTGAAATGGTCTGAGAAATGGCAGATGCTGTTCAATTTTGGGAAATGTAAATGCCTACATACAGGACATGGGAACTTGAATGTAAACTATAAAATGGGAGATACTGTTCTGGGTACTACTGTAAAAGAAAAGGACTTAGGAGTTACAATAAGCGCTGATATGAAAGTTTCAGAGCAGTGTGGTATTGCAGCTTCAAAGGGTAATCAAATTCTTGGATTGATTAGAAGAAACATAACATACAAGGGAAAAAAGTTAATTATACCTCTTTATAAAGCAATAGTTAGACCTCATTTAGAATACTGTATACAAGCATGGAGACCATATCGTAAGAAGGATATAGATACGCTTGAACGCATACAAAGGAGAGCAACTAAAATGATTCCAGAACTTAGAGACTTTAGTTATGAAGAACGCCTGAAAGAATGCGGTTTAACAACTCTAGAGACAAGGAGGTTAAAAGGAGATCAGATTGAAGTTTTTAAGATATTGAATGGGTATGAAAATATTGATAGAAATATGTTTTTCTCACTCAAGAAGGATAGCAGAACTAGAGGACATGAGGTAAAATTAGTAAAGGATCAATGTAGATTGGACATCAGGAAGCACTCGTTCTCACAGAGGACAATAAATGAATGGAACAAATTGTCTACAGATTGTGTAACTGCTAGCAGCGTGAATATGTTTAAAAACAAGGTTGACACATATCTCAGGAGGGCGGGTTATAAGTAGATGAACATTGTTGGACTCTAGATAAGCCAATGGCTTCCTTGTCCACTTGCCATCTGGGCCTTTGGCTTGAATAGCAAATCTTGTTAAATCTTGTTAAATTATAGTGATGATATGTGTCTGTCCAGATCTTAGGGCTTTGAAATGGGGGCTTCGGGCATACACAATCAGCCGGAGATTTCCGGGATGATTTTTTAAAAGTGTTACAATTCTCCTAAAAACGACCCGAGCCTCTCATGAGGACGGGCATGTGTGTATCTTACTTTGAAATAATATATGATATGTTTATTATTATTATTTTTGTTTTATCAAAACCTATACTAAGCAGGAGTTGATCTGCCTATCTGGAAAATGTAACCAAACTGACTTTACGACTTAGTTATGGTAGTGTATAATTGTGTTTTATGCAGGTTCGCGTGGGCAACGTTGTGATCGTTGTCGGCTACATGCGTTACGAGCAGACATTCTGGGACAACAAGCAGGTTCGGGAACACGCTTTTTCTTGGTTATTGATGTTGTTGTGTGTCCAGTTTAATTCTTGCTCAGGATTAAAAAAAATGGATTTGTTTCTTTGTAAGGGGAATACGCTTAAGGTGTTGCTCATTTTAACTGCATGGATACTTGCAATATAATAGACTCACATATGTCATTACACTCATAACTTATTATTGTTATTGTTATTATTATTACTCTTATTACTATTACTATTATTATTATCACTATTATTATTATTATTATTACTCTTATTACTATTATTATTACTCTTATTATTATTATTACTCTTATTATTATTATTATTAACGTTTTCCATCTGACATGTTTACAGTTGCGCAATGGCGTCATAGGTGGCGTCATCGGCTTCGTTCTCGTCATCATTCTGTTAGTTGTCTGCGTGGTCGTCTGGCGGCGCCGTCGTCATCGGACACGTGACGATTCACACCCCCATCTGGAGATGAACGTCAAGGACAACAGCAAGAACCCGTACATATCTGCATACTCCAACGGTAAACATTAACATATTACGATAATATAGCACACCAGGAGGGAAACTATGGTACATGTTCCTTGTCGTGTGGTGGCGTGGTGGTTAGAACATCGGACTCTCAGTCAGAGAACCGGGGTTCGAGTCATTTCTTTCCCTCCACGTTTACTCGGTTCACTCACTTCTGTAAATGACAATGGCGGAAATATGCGAACGAATAGTCTTCGCGCAGTAATTGCAGCGTAGCTGAATGCACCTCGCGCTATGCAAGAAACTACTTTTACCTGCTGTTTGGTTGTAGGATCCCAGTCCGGCTACTTGACGGCAAGCATCGGCGGTCTACTGGAGATTCTTTCGCCTGACTTGAAGGAAAGAATCGGCGATGTACTCATCCTTGACCCAAAGCGCATGGTCCTTGGGAAACTGCTTGGGGAAGGTAGGATACTGACGTCCACATTTTACCGTTACTTGTTGGTCTGTGGGAGAAAGAGGAGGACACATTCACACGAAGTTATATTTGTTTTACTGAGTCAGCGATAATCAATTCTCGTTGTGATTAGTAACTTCACACCAAAGTTACTTCCTGATTCCAGGGAAATAAAAACACACCGTAGATCATTTGAAACAAAATAAAAACGGAACTGTTACTGGATGGGGTCGATGTCGAATGCAGTTTCCCTTAGCGTTGTCACCGGTCGGACACGTGAAGAGACTCCACCATCAGAGGGCGGTTATATTACAACAGCAGAGGGCGGTTATATTACACCAGCAGAGGGCGGTTATATTACACCAGCAGAGGGCGGTTATATTCCACCATCAGAGGTCGGTTATATTCCACCATCAGAGGTCGGTTATATTCCACCATCAGAGGTCGGTTATATTACATCAGCAGAGGTCGGTTATATTCCACCATCAGAGGTCGGTTATATTCCACCATCAGAGGTCGGTTATATTACACCAGCAGAGGTCGGTTATATTCCACCATCAGAGGTCGGTTATATTCCACCAGCAGAGGGCGGTTATATTCCACCATCAGAGGTCGGTTATATTACACCATCAGAGGTCGGTTATATTCCACCATCAGAGGTCGGTTATATTACACCAGCAGAGGGCGGTTATATTCCACCATCAGAGGTCGGTTATATTACACCAGCAGACGTCGGTTATATTCCACCATCAGAGGTCGGTTATATTCCACCATCAGAGGTCGATTATATTCCACCATCAGAGGTCGGTTATATTCCACCAGCAGAGGGCGGTTATATTCCACCATCAGAGGTCGGTTATATTACACCATCAGAGGTCGGTTATATTCCACCATCAGAGGTCGGTTATATTACACCAGCAGAGGTCGGTTATATTCCACCATCAGAGGTCGGTTATATTACACCATCAGAGGTCGGTTATATTCCACCATCAGAGGTCGGTTATATTACACCATCAGAGGTCGGTTATATTCCACCAGCAGAGGTCGGTTATATTCCACCATCAGAGGTCGGTTATATTACACCATCAGAGGTCGGTTATATTCCACCATCAGAGGTCGGTTATATTACACCAACAGAGGTCGGTTATATTCCACCAGCAGAGGTCGGTTATATTCCACCATCAGAGGTCGGTTATATTACACCATCAGAGGTCGGTTATATTACACCATCAGAGGGCGGTTATATTCCACCATCAGAGGTCGGTTATATTCCACCAGCAGAGGTCGGTTATATTCCACCATCAGAGGTCGGTTATATTCCACCATCAGAGGTCGATTATATTCCACCATCAGAGGTCGGTTATATTCTACCATCAGAGGTCGGTTATATTACACCATCAGAGGTCGATTATATTCCACCATCAGAGGTCGGTTATATTACACCAGCAGAGGTCGGTTATATTCCACCATCAGAGGTCGGTTATATTCCACCATCAGAGGTCGGTTATATTCCACCATCAGAGGTCGGTTATATTCCACCATCAGAGGTCGATTATATTCCACCATCAGAGGTCGATTACATTCCACCATCAGAGGTCGGTTATATTCCACCATCAGAGGTCGGTTATATTCCACCATCAGAGGGCGGTTATATTACACCAGCAGATGGCGGTTATATTCCACCATCAGAGGTCGGTTATATTCCACCAGCAGAGGGCGGTTATATCCCGTTTTTGCTCGTTGAGAAATGTACATTTCACGTTTCTTTTGCCACCCATGCCCAAAAGGAGATCGCCGTGCAAACAGGGATACATTGTGTATTGATTGATGGAGTTGCTCATCGGACGCGTTTTTGATTGATAATTTGTTATTAGCGTTTGGCAAACAGGGGCCTCACCCAATAATACAAAAAAACCTGTTCAATACGCACAAAGCCATATAGAATGTCTCATACGCCCGCAATACAGTCAAATGTTAGACTTACGGGTACATTTTAAGAGTTGGCATCGATAGTTAAACACTAACGCAATGCTCCAATTGATAGCACACGGCGTCGTTCATCAGATGTAAATGTTAACAAAAATGTTCCAGTTAGCAACACACGGCATAATTCATCAGCTATGAAAATTTCCCCTTTAGGTTAAATGAAGGATCGTCCCCTGTCAGGTGGGCTCCTATCAATGTCGTGTAAATTAAACATAATCAAGCAATCGAAAGTGAAACTTTGCTGCAATTATATGGCATCATTTCCTCTTCTTCAGGCCACTACGGTCGTGTGCACATCGGACGTCTGGCGGACGAGTTCCACAACCACCATATGCCTGTTGCCATCAAGACACTGCGAGGTAAAGGTTTCTCCGTCATACGGTGTTGTATATTAAACATGCATTAGTGCCAAACATCAGGGAGTATCGATGTCAGTCCATCAGCTTTTCCGGTTACCATTATGTCAATAAATATATGATTAAGTGTGATTAAATGCAGCAACGTACATTTTTTCCGCAACCATTTTCTCATAAAACCTGTTGGTTAACGAGGAAGTATTTCCTTTCCTTTTCATATGATTATTGTTGTAGTGTGTTTGGTTAACCATAATAAAATTGTCTCAACAAACATGTCCTACTTGCAAGTTGACTGCAACATATACAAAGTATTAACAATATAATCATACATAACAATACTGCCCTTCCAATAATGAATGTCCATATATTTGCTTTGTCTCCGCTTGAACCGTGCTTAACGTCGTTGTACAACAGTTACCGCTACACGATGACTTGTTCTGGTTCAAGATCGTGACATCACACCACGTGACATAAGCGACTTCCTGGAGGAGGCGGTCATGATGAAGGACTTTAAGGACGAACATGTCCTCGGTCTCGTCGGGGTCGCCATCGAGAAGAACCACCCGTACGTCCTGCTGCCGTACATGGAGAACGGAGACCTCAAGTCGTTCATCTCGAACGAGGAAAACGTGCGTGGCGAGTGACGATATTGTAGACAGAAATTATAAGCTTCAGTTTGAGGACAAACTAATTATGTAGTCTTCTTCTTCGTTATCGTCAACCTATCCTATTCCTAATTGTCTTTCTCATAATCTAACCGTAGCAGCAGCAGCAGCAGCAGCAGCAGCAGCAGCAGCAGCAGCAGCAGCAGCAGCAGCAGCAGCAGCAGCAGCAGCAGCAGCAGCAGCAGCAGCAGCAGCAGCAGCAGCAGCAGCAGCAGCAGCAGCAGCAGCAGCAGCAGCAGCAGCAGCAGCAGCAGCAGCAGCAGCAGCAGCAGCAGCAGCAGCAGCAGCAGCAGCAGCAGCAGCAGCAGCAGCAGCAGCAGCAGCAGCAGCAGCAGCAGCAGCAGCAGCAGCAGCAGCAGCAGCAGCAGCAGCAGCAGCAGCAGCAGCAGCAGCAGCAGCAGCAGCAGCAGCAGCAGCAGCAGCAGCAGCAGCAGCAGCAGCAGCACTGTTGCACAACATTTGCTGTAGAAATCATTTCAGAAAAACATGGGAAATGTTCTTCAACATAATCATATACATTTGTTTCTTCAATCAACAAGACATCTTCAGTCGAAATGATTCTTTAATCTAAACCGCTGTATATGCACTTACGCTTACTGAAACGAGTAAGTGATTATCGTTCCGGAAACCAACGTGTGATGTCGCCTCTTCCAGATGCTGACGGTTGGAGAGTTGATCGACTACGGACTGCAGGTGGCGAAGGGGATGAACTATCTGTCCCAACATCACTTCGTTCACAGAGACTTGGCTTGCAGGAACTGCATGTACGTATATGACAAGCACGTCATACGTGATGTTGGATACACTTGACACGTACTTTGGACGTACCATCGGATCATCATTGAACCGATAATATGCGTAGTTGTTGACGTTATTTCTTAGGTACTAAACAACCACGTGGGAACAGTTCTGTTCAGCGACGTAAAGCAGTTGAATATAGCACATCAAACTAACTTAGCTATTAATATTTAGTTCGTCACGTTTCCCCACAAAACATGGCATGGAAAGATGCTAATAAAATACACATTCATGATTCTTCTAAATCATTCCGCACCGAAAACAGTCTTTTCTTTTTGTGATGAAGAATAAGTGTCGTTTTCGTTCGCCGCATTGTGTGAAACAGTATGATCCCCAATGTATGTATAAGAGCGCGGTTTTACTAAACAAACTTTCTCTCTCTCAGTCTCTCTGTCTATGTCTCTCTCTCTGCCCCTCTGTTCATCTGTCTTATCTCTCCCTTCTTCTTCTCTCCGTCGGCGTTGTCCTCACTCTCCCACACCTCTATCACACGCACACGCACACGCACACGCACACGCACACGCACACGCACACGCACACGCACACGCACACGCACACGCACGCACGCACGTACACACGCACCCACGCACCCACGCACCCACTCACGCACGCACGCACGCACGCACGCACGCACACACACACACATCCATCTTCCCATTTCTCCTTCTTCCCCTCTTGCCCCTCTCTGTTCTTTATTTTACACAGCATGCGTCCGTCCAGAATGAATCATGTCCTTCGTTCACTTTCAGGGTCAGTAAAGACCTTCTCGTCAAGATTGCCGACTTCGGCCTATCACGTGACATCTACGAGCAGGATTACTACCGGGATGGTGACGCGAGGCGCCCCCTGCCGGTCAAGTGGATGGCGCTAGAGAGTCTTGAGGAGGGGAAATTTACCACCAAGACTGACGTGGTGGGTATAATTGGAACTTGTAACATATCAGAGGCAATAAGCAGCATGCACACATGCACGCACGCACGAAAGCACGAACGAACGAAAGAACGAAAAGAGCGTACCCACCAAAATATATTAATCTAGTGTCTATCAAGCAAGCAAATTGATACTGATATATGTTTTTTAAATGTTTCACACGCACGCACGCACGCACGTGCGAACACACGCACCCACACATCCCTTTCCAGTACACAGCTGAAAACTCCATCTTCACCTGACTTAGCCTATCACGAATCCGATTCGTCCATGTCCTAATATATAGGGTGCGTGGGTGCGTGCGTGCGTGCGTGCGTGCGTGCGTGTGTTACTAAATTAAGTAATCTCCGCAGTCAGTTTAATAAAAAAGTGCGCATTTCTTCTAATCATCAACATAATTGACTTTAATCAGGCTGAACATAGTTGATCTCAAGAAAAAGGTAAACACTTTTTGGAATAAATTATAATCATGGGCATGACTTCCATCGTCTCGCCGATCACATGACAAAGTTACGAAATTTAGCAAAGGGCGAAATTTGTGAGTTTCTGCGTTTCCATTTTCAATTCAATAAATGCTGGATCAAGCATTCAGTAATTTAATAATTTGTCTGATATTTTCACAAAAACTGCATACAAAAAGTTTAAGAAACGAGCTAGCATGTTATAGTGGATACTAGATAGGTTTGATTCTCAAAATGAATTTGAAATGAGACTAGCGAAAATATCAAATTGAGGAGGAACCTTTAAATCACCTCGACACTATCTCGAGTAAAGTACTTGACATACATAGTCCTATTTAGATCGTGATCTCACGTTGTTAGACGGAGATAGCAGAAGTTCACATCACCGGTTTTGGTCGGTCTTATTAAATGTCGTTACTGTTCTGACATCCAGTCTACCTGACATGTTGCAGTGGGCCTTGTTAAATGTCGTTACTGTTCTGACGTCCAGTCTACCTGACATGTTGCAGTAGGCCTTGTTAAATGTCGTTACTGTTCTGACGTCCAGTCTACCTGACATGTTGCAGTGGGCCTTGTTAAATGTCGTTACTGTTCTGACGTCCAGTCAACCTGACATGTTGCAGTGGGCCTTTGGCATACTCATGTGGGAGCTACAGACTAGGGGCTGCACACCCTACCCCGACGTCGACGCCTTCGACATGAAGAACTACTTACTGTGCGGTAACCGTATGGACATGCCGGACTTTGCACCCGAAGAAATGTAAGTGTACAATATCGATCGTGCCCAGTTCGCTAGATGGAATCATTAGTCGAAGACAGCAACCATTTTGTGTTGTGTGGCCGCAGACGCATAGTCTCGCTTATCCGACTCTCGCTCGCCTTCTGAATTCGCCGAGAAGAGAGTCTATCCTCAGAGGCGTGGTCTCGTTGTTACCCACTGTCACCACTCCATTTTGTGTAGGCGTTCCCGTGAAGCGCCAGCAGCCAATCAGCGTCATTATCGAGATGCTACGCTAAACATTTTTGCCTGATTTTATTTTTTAGTCTGACAGTTGTGTCAATAAAATAAAAGTTTAAAGTTAATTCGAATTGCATTGCATAAACTGATAAAAGTTAACTCTTATTTTGTGAATTAGCCTAATGATCGGATGACATCGTAATTTGCTAATTATGTATGCGCCCAGAATCTGGGTGCATACATAATTTCTATCACAATGAAAACATTGATTCTAGGCGATGATGTGTGCGACAAACGGTGACGCCACAGAACTAAGCTGGGATAATCGAGGCTACCAACGCTTGGTTGACAAATGCCATCAGATGGCCACTTTAATTTAGACGCTATATTTGTGTGTTATATGTGTGTTTTGGGTAAAAGAATTAAAGTCAATTTGTTTATTTACCAAAAATGTTGGCAAACATTGTTTTTTTTGCAACGATAAAAAGTGGTAAGTGATTCCACGCTTTCGAGAGAGTGACAAACGGTTAACTGCGAAGGCATATTTGTGTTTCTAACGAAGGTTTTATTTCATTGCAGACAATAAGTATGCAGACTTGATTTGTTTCGCATTGCATTTTAAAATCCCGAATGTATTTAGTTAAATTCTTCATATGGAAAATAACAAATCAACTTTGATCGAATTCGTTTTATAATTAAGTAAATTTTTCATATCATTGGCCCGACGATAATAACACTACTACTGGTGATATTTTTTATGAAGCGACTATTCGTTGTTTAAATGTACAAAGTCTGAACATTTTTATATTGTAAAACCATGTGATGTAGTAAAAACTATATCTATAATAACATATGGACCTCCAGTACTTCATATAATTTGACCGTTTTAACTATTTAATTTGAAAGTTTCCACTCGACTATCATGTTAACATTGCATGCTGACAGACATATATTCATAAACAGGTAACTGTCAACTTTTATTTAAACAATATCTGGTAAGATGTATTACCTTTAAAAAAGGATAGGCGGGCGGTAAATGGCCAAATAAAAGTGCATTCTGCATCTTCCAGATATGCTCTGATGTTGCGATGCTGGAGCGAGGATCCCGGAGACCGGCCGACCTTCCAAGAGATGTTCGAGGACCTCGAAACGTTTCTCAACATGCAGAACACAAAAACACAACTGCGCAGTCGCCAGCGCCAGCACGTGCCCAGCTCCATCCGAGCACGCAAGAATTTCCCTAGCAACGGCTTCGTGTGATGGGGGTTAAGGCGTCCACGTGACCCACTTGCACGGCGCGGATAGGCCAACGACATGACACCGAGATTACAGTGAAAGTGTACATAATATGCAACGTACCGAACAACTGACACTTTGGAATGTCTATATGTAGACATATGTTGCAAAAGAGTTTGGTTTTAGAAGGCCATATTCTACCAGTAGTTTGCACGACGCCGTTCATGCATAGCAGCAGATGACCGAACGATTTATGAGAGAGCCGCAGTAGAATTGTAAATCGACGACATATTTATTGTAGTGGACATTGTGTTTTATATGACATGCAGTTGAAGGATCTTCATTTGTTACGACTAATGTTTCGTGTTGACTATACGCTTTGTGTACGTGAGCACTGCTTTGCGAAGTATTAAAATACTATGATGATAATAAAATATTAAAATACAACAACATGATGTCATGATTTCCACGGATTCAATACGCTTAGTGGACTATAGGAGGCATTGTTTGCATTTATCCCTAAGTGAAACTTGTGCAATACTATATTATTGTCAGTATAATTTTAAGCGAAAGAATGAGTGGAAAAACTACCACCAAGGCCATGTTCACATATAATTTTCAGCCGAATTACGATGCGGATCAACTAATTCGGCTCTGTTCACATACACCGAGTTAAGCCGGATTAAACCGCCAACCGAATTAGTGCACCAGAGGGCGTTGTGTGTGGGTCATATGCACCCATACATCGCGAGACTACGACCCTCTGTCATGCAGCAGCGCCGCCATCGCCGAATCGAGGCAAACGGAGCGCTCACATTGGCTAATCCGCATCCTAATTCACCTGTTTTCCGGCATTAGAATTCGGGTAGCTTAATGCGGATTAAGCTTGTTCACGTTGCGCTACCCGAATTGGGATCGGCATCCTAATGCGGATTAACTTTGTATGTGAACGCGGCCTAAGACAAACTCTTGGAACTGTCATTTTGTAACGAATTATGACACGGCTGTGTAGAGATGTGCGCCTCCCGCAAGCTGCGGTTACAAGGTGGTGACATGATCGATATTTCTACTGATCAGCTCATGCGCAGAAACGCCTCACTTGGCATTCCCACGAAGCTGATTTCAACAAACACAGTACCAAAGTACTTTGATGCACGGTGTGTAATTAAGGATATATATTTAGAACGAGAGCTGTGATTTCATTTCAATGCAACTTTATGTAAGTTTAGTTAACATTAATCTATGAATAAGTTATGTTAGTGAATTAATATATATATAATAATATATCATGGATCAATGCAATTTATGCATGCTAAGGGGTATATATTTGGTTGTATTGTGTTTGGGCGGGGGTCAGTTAAGTAAATCCTCAAGGATGGTATACTGGCAACGTAAAAGTGTAGTCAAACGCCCCAGTAGGGGCATAGCACCGCGGGGTCAAAACATTACTCGTCTGGGTGACTTGAACATTATTAGAATGCAGTAAACACGTATTTCGCATATATAATCATTATTATGCGTATATCACTAAAGTTACAATGAATAAACATAACATTATGACGTTTTGTGATGAAAAACGTAGTATCACGTGATGTCGTGTTCGGACTGCTTTAGGAAATTATCGCCCACTAATCCCCAATAAACGTACTCCTAAAAAAATTGAGCATATTTCTTCTACTTCTTGATACCAATGTGAATGTGGTATGCCACGGAATACACATGTGAAACGGTTAGTGTCATAAATCCTAAGTTATTGTTTCCGACGCACATTTGCGTCCAAGCATTGGTTTTTTCCACGCGGTCGGCCGCCGCCTCTATGTAGTATGTGGCGGCAAATATGCCTGGGCTGCGTGTTGAGGGGCCCCAGGAGTTTTTTTATAACACTATATCCGGTTTTTATCTGGATCGACTTGATTTCCTTGCTTTTTCACCCAGCGATAAATTTTTCATCAGCCTATACTCAGAATAAGGGTGCCGTGAATGTATTATTGTGGACCAATGATGAGGGAAACAGACAAGATTCAGGAGTGCAGGATGCGGTTTGCTGGGCACAACACAAGGCAAAAGGGGACACCACTGTCTAAACTAATACTCTGGGAGCCGACACACGAACGCGCTTCAAGGGACGGCCCGCTTCAAGGGGACGGCCCGCTCTTAGCTACGTCGAGGTCATAAAATCGGATGCTGGTGTGACAGATACTGAGGAGTTAACTGCATGCATGATGGAAAGAGCTGAATGGCGAGCCATCGATTTTTAAAACATATTCACGCTGCTAGCAGTAATACAATCTGCAGATTATTTGTTCCATTCATTTATTGTCATTGTCTTTCGACCAGATATAAATAGATAGAATGTATTATACAGTGTAATCATAGTCGTAAAAAGTATGAATTTCAAAGTCCCAGATTACTATTTCATCGCAGTTGTCTGACGGATAGGTTCATAAGGCCAATAAAGCCACCCGAAACATAACCGAGGACCAATACTCAACAACAGAGGCCTATTAAGTAATTAAGAAGCGCACCGCTGACTTGGTGATAAACCTTAAAAAACAAATCCGAAATAACCAGGCTGGACCATGCATTGCATATTCGCTCTGCGTGAGATTTTCTTTTGCCATGCACTGCACAACCCGGTTAGTTCGGCGGTGAATGTACGTTTTCTCTTTTATTCGCGGCGTGTAAATGGAGGAAACAACGACATCTACTGAGGTGTGGAGGAACAAATTTAAAGCAAAATAAAAGTGACAATTTTAGGGACAATCCACCTAAAATAGTTACTAAAAACTAATAATTTGTAACTACAATCAAGCATATCACATTAGTGGTTTTGTCACGAATTTGTTCTAGACGAGATTCGGATAAAATTTCAATAATACCGTGGCTGACATGTTTATTGGACGACCAATGAGCGGAAAAGAAATCGGCTGCGCTGAGACGCATTGAGGGCTTTCATCGAAATCGAAAGGTTGTCGGAAACAACACAAACTCTCAATCAAGAAATCTACTAAGTCAGGACGGGAGAAACTTAGTTAACAAAGGCCAACAATTTGAGTTCGGTCGCAACCAGCTTGGCCATATCCTGGATTAGGATTACGGGTTTGCAAATAGATTTTAATTTGGTAAGCGACTATTGGCAGTGGTTGTGGTAATGTTAGTGGCGGTAGTGGTAGCTATAGTGGTAGCTGTAGTGGTAGCGGTAACAGTAGCAATAGCAGTAGCAACACATTTCAAGATATGCAATGTAACCCGGAACAGGCTCAATCATTTAGTGATATTACTGAATGTTGTGGCAAACTGAAGTTAGTTGAATATACAATGACGAGCAACAAGATTTGTAGCGCCAGACGGAGACGAGTCGCCTCGTACTGTTTTACAACTTATTACAGACATCTCTTCCTTTACCAGACCATCTTGTTCGGGCAAATATACAATGACGAGCAACAAGATTTGTAGCGCCAGACGGAGACGAGTCGCCCCGTACTGTTTTACAACTTATTACAGACATCTCTTCCTTTACCAGACCATCTTGTTCGGGCAAATATACAATGACGAGCAACAAGATTTGTAGCGCCAGACGGAGACGAGTCGCCCCGTACTGTTTTACAACTTATTACAGACATCTCTTCCTTTACCAGACCATCTTGTTCGGGCAAATATACAATGACGAGCAACAAGATTTGTAGCGCCAGACGGAGACGAGTCGCCCCGTACTGTTTTACAACTTATTACAGACATCTCTTCCTTTACCAGACCATCTTGTTCGGGCAAATATACAATGACGAGCAACAAGATTTGTAGCGCCAGACGGAGACGAGTCGCCCCGTACTGTTTTACAACTTATTACAGACATCTCTTCCTTTACCAGACCATCTTGTTCGGGCAAATATACAATGACGAGCAACAAGATTTGTAGCGCCAGACGGAGACGAGTCGCCCCGTACTGTTTTACAACTTATTACAGACATCTCTTCCTTTACCAGACCATCTTGTTCGGGCAAATATACAATGACGAGCAACAAGATTTGTAGCACCAGACGGAGACGAGTCGCCCCGTACTGTTTTACAACTTATTACAGACATCTCTTCCTTTACCAGACCATCTTGTTCGGGCAAATATACAATGACGAGCAACAAGATTTGTAGCGCCAGACGGAGACGAGTCGCCCCGTACTGTTTTACAACTTATTACAGACATCTCTTCCTTTACCAGACCATCTTGTTCGGGCAAATATACAATGACGAGCAACAAGATTTGTAGCGCCAGACGGAGACGAGTCGCCCCGTACTGTTTTACAACTTATTACAGACATCTCTTCCTTTACCAGACCATCTTGTTCGGGCAAATATACAATGACGAGCAACAAGATTTGTAGCGCCAGACGGAGACGAGTCGCCCCGTACTGTTTTACAACTTATTACAGACATCTCTTCCTTTACCAGACCATCTTGTTCGGGCAAATATACAATGACGAGCAACAAGATTTGTAGCGCCAGACGGAGACGAGTCGCCCCGTACTGTTTTACAACTTACTACAGACATCTCTTCCTTTACCAGACCATCTTGTTCGGGCAAATATACAATGACGAGCAACAAGATTTGTAGCGCCAGACGGAGACGAGTCGCCCCGTACTGTTTTACAACTTATTACAGACATCTCTTCCTTTACCAGACCATCTTGTTCGGGCAAATATACAATGACGAGCAACAAGATTTGTAGCGCCAGACGGAGACGAGTCGCCCCGTACTGTTTTACAACTTACTACAGACATCTCTTCCTTTACCAGACCATCTTGTTCGGGCAAATATACAATGACGAGCAACAAGATTTGTAGCGCCAGACGGAGACGAGTCGCCCCGTACTGTTTTACAACTTATTACAGACATCTCTTCCTTTACCAGACCATCTTGTTCGGGCAAATATACAATGACGAGCAACAAGATTTGTAGCACCAGACGGAGACGAGTCGCCCCGTACTGTTTTACAACTTATTACAGACATCTCTTCCTTTACCAGACCATCTTGTTCGGGCAAATATACAATGACGAGCAACAAGATTTGTAGCGCCAGACGGAGACGAGTCACCCCGTACTGTTTTACAACTTATTACAGACATCTCTTCCTTTACCAGACCATCTTGTTCGGGCAAATATACAATGACGAGCAACAAGATTTGTAGAACCAGACGGAGACGAGTCGCCCCGTACTGTTTTACAACTTACTACAGACATCTCTTCCTTTACCAGACCATCTTGTTCGGGCAAATATACAATGACGAGCAACAAGATTTGTAGCGCCAGACGGAGACGAGTCGCCCCGTACTGTTTTACAACTTATTACAGACATCTCTTCCTTTACCAGACCATCTTGTTCGGGCAAATATACAATGACGAGCAACAAGATTTGTAGCGCCAGACGGAGACGAGTCGCCCCGTACTGTTTTACAACTTACTACAGACATCTCTTCCTTTACCAGACCATCTTGTTCGGGCAAATATACAATGACGAGCAACAAGATTTGTAGCGCCAGACGGAGACGAGTCGCCCCGTACTGTTTTACAACTTATTACAGACATCTCTTCCTTTACCAGACCATCTTGTTCGGGCAAATATACAATGACGAGCAACAAGATTTGTAGCACCAGACGGAGACGAGTCGCCCCGTACTGTTTTACAACTTATTACAGACATCTCTTCCTTTACCAGACCATCTTGTTCGGGCAAATATACAATGACGAGCAACAAGATTTGTAGCGCCAGACGGAGACGAGTCACCCCGTACTGTTTTACAACTTATTACAGACATCTCTTCCTTTACCAGACCATCTTGTTCGGGCAAATATACAATGACGAGCAACAAGATTTGTAGAACCAGACGGAGACGAGTCGCCCCGTACTGTTTTACAACTTATTACAGACATCTCTTCCTTTACCAGACCATCTTGTTCGGGCAAATATACAATGACGAGCAACAAGATTTGTAGCGCCAGACGGAGACGAGTCGCCCCGTACTGTTTTACAACTTACTACAGACATCTCTTCCTTTACCAGACCATCTTGTTCGGGCAAATATACAATGACGAGCAACAAGATTTGTAGCGCCAGACGGAGACGAGTCGCCCCGTACTGTTTTACAACTTATTACAGACATCTCTTCCTTTACCAGACCATCTTGTTCGGGCAAATATACAATGACGAGCAACAAGATTTGTAGCGCCAGACGGAGACGAGTCGCCCCGTACTGTTTTACAACTTATTACAGACATCTCTTCCTTTACCAGACCATCTTGTTCGGGCAAATATACAATGACGAGCAACAAGATTTGTAGCGCCAGACGGAGACGAGTCGCCCCGTACTGTTTTACAACTTACTACAGACATCTCTTCCTTTACCAGACCATCTTGTTCGGGCAAATATACAATGACGAGCAACAAGATTTGTAGCGCCAGACGGAGACGAGTCGCCCCGTACTGTTTTACAACTTATTACAGACATCTCTTCCTTTACCAGACCATCTTGTTCGGGCAAATATACAATGACGAGCAACAAGATTTGTAGCACCAGACGGAGACGAGTCGCCCCGTACTGTTTTACAACTTATTACAGACATCTCTTCCTTTACCAGACCATCTTGTTCGGGCAAATATACAATGACGAGCAACAAGATTTGTAGCGCCAGACGGAGACGAGTCGCCCCGTACTGTTTTACAACTTACTACAGACATCTCTTCCTTTACCAGACCATCTTGTTCGGGCAAATATACAATGACGAGCAACAAGATTTGTAGCGCCAGACGGAGACGAGTCGCCCCGTACTGTTTTACAACTTATTACAGACATCTCTTCCTTTACCAGACCATCTTGTTCGGGCAAATATACAATGACGAGCAACAAGATTTGTAGCGCCAGACGGAGACGAGTCGCCCCGTACTGTTTTACAACTTACTACAGACATCTCTTCCTTTACCAGACCATCTTGTTCGGGCAAATAATAAGACACGTGGTCATAGTTACATATTTATCCAAGTGCCAGCCATAACACAAGTTTATGCCCATAGCTTTTCTAACAGAACTGTAAAGAACTGGATTGGATTATCAGAAACAGTTGTGTCTATAGCCACTGTGAACACTTTTAAAAATAGATTGGGCAGGCAAATCTAAATTCCCACAATGGCGTAATACAATACTATGCAATACAATACAATATCAAATACTTCTATTGCGCTAAAATCCTCGGGAGACCCAAACATGACAGCACAAAACAAAATGGGTTAAGAACTTCCTAATCGAAAAGCAGTTCCAGTCGTAAACAGTTGGATTGGTTTGATGAGGAGCTATGAGGATAAGCAAGTTTAAACAGGTGGATTGGTATGATGAGGAGTTATGAGGATAAGCAAGTTTAAACAGTTGGATTGGTATGATGAGGAGCTATGAGGATAAGCAAGTTTAAACAGGTGGATTGGTATGATGAGGAGTTATGAGGATAAGCAAGTTTAAACAGGTGGATTTTTAGCTTACGGCAATTTTTTTATATTTCAGATATACTTAACACTAACAGGGACTGAGTTCCACAGAGTCGGTGCAGCAACTGAAACAGCTCTAGTTCCGAAATTTTTCTTAACACTTGGAACAAAAAGTAGATTAGAATTAGACGATCGAAGCTGTCTGGGCTGTCTTGCAGGAGTGAGCAGTGAATGTAAATATCCTGGTTGCTTGCAAGAAAGTGCTTGATGGGTAATTGTGCAGATCGTAAAAATAATACGATATCGGACATTATTATCAAATGAACTTACGTGCTGAGACGGCCCTCATGGGTAACGGGAGAAAGAATCATGTTTTTGCCACGCTGCTTTTGTATACCACTCATATGAAACTCTGTTTTATCTGCATTTAGCTTTAATTTGCTGTCAATCATCCAGTGGAAGGTATTATGGAGACAATTACTGAGCTGGTTTAAGAAGCAATTTGTGTCCGGAGTGGTCAATGAAAGGTAAATCTGTGTATCTTCTGCATATAGGTGGTGATCCAAGCTGTGAGTTTGATTAACCGAGCAGTGTGGAGTAGTATAAAGAATAAAAAATAATGGTCTAAAACAGAACCCCGAGGAACACGACACAAAGTGGGGGATACCGCTGACAATGGGGAGCGGTGGTCTAATGGTTAGAGCACTGTCGATCGAGAGGACGGTGGTTCGATTCCACCTCCGCTGTTTCGAAACTTGGGCAATTTCGTTCACCCCACTTTGCCTGTGTCTTTCGGAAGAGACATTAAAAGCCGTTGGTCCAAACTCCTGCGTTAGCTCAAGATTGGGCTGTTTGGAGTATAACTACTTGAGACTTGAGACAAGCAATAGCTATCTTCACTCTTTGGTATCTATCAGTAACGTATCATGAACACCAACTCAGGATTGTGCCATATATGCCATGCTACCATTGATCACATCACTCGTATTAAACGCTTGTCAATATGGCATGGCGAATCTACACAGCTCTGAGCTGGTTTACATCAAATCTAGCTGATCGACACCAACGAGTGAAGAGAACGAATTGCTTTTCAGCTGCACTCCCAACTTCATGGTTAAGTTCTTGGATCATTACTTTTCACACTCTACTCCACTCAGCTCCTTTATCCAAAGTCACAACTTGGATCACCACCTATGCACAGATGATACACATATCTACATATTTTAGCGTAATACTAGTATTTGTATTGTATTGTACTGCATTGTATTGTATTGTATAGTACAGCCAATTTCAAATTCTCATAAATATTTTTTAAGTATCCAAAACATAATAGTACAACGCTTATTCTTTTCCCACTGCAATACATTCATGTTAGCCAGTTGTTTGTGCGGTGGTGGGTGTTGTTGGTGCGGTGGTGGGTGTTGTTGGTGCGATGGTGGGTGTTGTTGGTGCGGTGGTGGGTGTTGTTGGTGCGGTGGTGGGTGTTGTTGGTGCGGTGGTGGGTGTTGTTGGTGCGATGGTGGGTGCTGTTGGTGCGGAGGTGGGTGTTGTTGGTGCGGTGGTGGGTGTTGTTGGTGCGATGGTGGGTGTTGTTGGTGCGGTGGTGGGTGTTGTTGGTGCGGTGGTGGGTGTTGTTGGTGCGGTGGTGGGTGTTGTTGGTGCGGTGGTGGGTGTTGTAGGTGCGGTGGTGGGTGTTGTTGGTGCGATGGTGGGTGTTGTTGGTGCGATGGTGGGTGTTATTGGTGCGGTGGTGGGTGTTGTTGGTGCGATGGTGGGTGTTGTTGATGCGGTGGTGGGTGTTGTTGATGCGGTGGTGGGTGTTGTTGGTGCAATGGTGGGTGTTGTTTGTGCGATGGTGGGTGTTGTTGATGCGGTGGTGGGTGTTGTTGGTGCGATGGTGGGTGTTGTTGGTGCGATGGTGGGTGTTGTTGGTGCGGTGGTGGGTGTTGTTGGTGCGATGGTGGGTGTTGTTGGTGCGATGGTGGGTGTTGTTGGTGCGGTGGTGGGTGTTGCACAAGCAACGGAATGTGTTTTTTTCACTAGCTGCACATAATAATGTCTGCTGTCAGAATTTCACACTGGTCGCCTCAGCATAGAAATAAGGAGTTACCTTTCATAGCAATTTTAATTTTAGACAACACATTTACAACATTGTTTGATATGGGTAGATACCCGATCTACTCGTTTCTCTCAATTAGTGCCACTTCTTAAATTACTGAATCGGCTCCCTGTACTATATCACATTATTTTTGTAATCTGCACAATTACTTATCAAGTACTTTCACCAGCCAGAAGCCAGCATATATACATTCACTGCTCACAGCAAGACAACCCAGCCAGCTTCAGTCATTTAGTTCTAATCCACTTTTCGCTCCCAGTGTTAAGACAAAAGCCGGAACTAGAGCTGTCTCAGTTGCCGCACCAAATATGTGGAACTCACTCCCTATCAGCGGTAAATCAGCAGGAAATGTCCAACCCTTTCGTCTTGGCTCGCTGCTGAGTCTGGGTTTTGCGCAATGGAAATGTCCTTATTGTAAGTATACTATATTTTGTCTAATTAAATAAAAAAAAGTATTGCGTCGAAACATCGGTAAGCCGTCTCCCGCATAGACAGTTTACTGATTCGTCTCCCATGGCTGCTGATGAGTAGCCCAAGGCGCAAGCACGCGTTTCTCTTCACTAGCATCACGCATGTCCGATTTGCGCCTAATTATTATATATTAAAAGTTGTTCACGTATTTCAAAAGGGGCTCAGCGGCAAGATTAATTATTTAGATCACTAAGGATGCAAGTACAATAAAACAAACTGCGAACACTTTGTAAATGTGCAATATGTAAATGTGCAATATGTAAATGTGCAATATGTAAATGTGCAATATGTAAATGTGCAATATGTTGCAGTAATTGGATTGATCAGCGTGAACTAATTTGAACCAAGATACTATGTTCGCCAGCAACAAGTGACAGATTGCTGAATCGCCGCAGCTTCATGGCGACTTGACCGCTATTAAGCCAAACTTACACAACAATGGCGTCTGTGTCTAGAGTCTTGCTTAACAAGATTGCCATACAAGGCAAAGGCTCCGATGGCAAGAGGACAAGGAAGCCATTGGCTTATCGAGAGTCCACAATTTTTCATCTATGTGTAACCTGCCCTCCTGAGATATGTGTCAATCTTGTTACACTCATAATTTTGTATTCACCCAACGTGTTACAATTCTTGCACAGGTCAATGTAACTACACATGTGAAACGATAGGGTTGTAGCTTCAACGATTTCTGAGTTATGGCCAGCTAAAATATTCCGAAATCTGCCATCTCTGCCAATTTTCGGAAATCTCGAAGACTTCTGGTTGTACTTAAAATACCAATAACTGAAACATTATTCGGCATGCTCATTCTACATGATATGTGCACAGTGGCGGATTAAGATATTCGTGGGCCCTAGGCACGTGCCTATAGTGCCTATTGGTTGATCCGCCACTGTATGTGCATAGTAACATAGTAACATAGTAACATAGTCATAGTAACATAGTAACATAGTAACATAGTAACATAGTAACATACTGTTTACTATAGTTCCACTCGTATAGCTGATTTTACTACTGATTCCTTATTTAGAAATTATATAGATAGAGATAAAATTATGTACATATTGTTATTGTAAAATGCAAAAAAAATGCATCGTGAGTCCAACATTTTTTCATTTATATGTAACCCGCCCTCCTGAGATACGTATCAATCTTGTTTTTAATCAAAGTCACGTTGTTAGCATTTACACAATCTGTAGATAATTTATTCCATTCATTTATTTTCCTCTGTAATAACGAGTACTTCCTGATATCCAATATACACTGATCCTTTACTAATGTTACTTCATGTCCTCTAGTTCTATTATCTTTCTTGGGTGAGAAAAATTATTTCTATCAATATTTTCATACCCGTTCAATATCTTAAAAACTTCAGTTTGATCTCCTTTTAACCTCATTGTCTCTATGGTTGTTAAACCACATTCACTTTGGCGTTCTTCATAACTAAGGTCTCTCAGTTCTGGAATCATCTTAGTTGCTCTCCTTGGTATTAGTTCAAGCGTATCTATATCCCTCTTACCCTATGCTTGTGTACAGTGCTCTAAATGAGGCCTAACTATCGCTTTGTACAGAGGTATAATTAGCCTTTTCCTTGTATGTTATGTTTATCCTAATCAACCCAAGAATTTGATTAACCTTTGAAGCTAATACCACATTGCTCTGAAGCTCATATCAGCGCTTATTTTTACTCCGAAGTCCTTTTTTTACGATATTACCTAAACCAGTACCTCCCATTTTATAGTTTACATCCAAGTTCCCGTGTCCTGTGTGTAGGCATTTACATATTCCAAATTTGAAAAACATCTGCCATCTGCTAATTTGTCTTGATCGTTTTGTAAATGCTGTTTATCACCATTAACGAACGGGTGAGACTGGGACACTACCGAATGGCGACACCACGTGGAGGAATTCCACCTGCCGTGGAATTTCCATCCAGGGACTACCTGCGGGTTGTGTGAGAGGCAATTCGGGTCCCTCACTTCTCCTCTGACTCACATGGGTCGGTACTCGCCGGGGGAAGTTTGTCCAGCATTTCGGTGCTGGGCATCTTCCATGATCAGTCTCCTCGAATGGACGTGTACGGTACTCCAGGTACACACCTTCGAGGAGACGGTCAGTCTGTTTGGACAGAAGGGATGGTGCCCTCATGAGGCGTCACATACTAGAAACTTGGTGTCATGCAGTCGGAGGTTGCCCGCATGACGGGGCGGTCCAATATACCTGGGGCTATTCAGTCGAGCCCACCGAACCACCCGGTGGAGCTCCTGAATTGGTTCGGCTTGATGAACGTGTTGGCAGAACAGACGTCCACCAAGCAGGAGATGTTCCGGGAGTGGGTTGTTTCCGGACACCCGGGACGCTCCTCGGGCCAGGGCAAACGACGCGCACTGCCACCTCACGCTACCCGTCTTTGCCTGGGAAGGGGCATTTCTGTAGTGGAAAGATGGCAGTGATGTCGAAATATTGGCAGTAGTGGACAACCGGTTGTTCCCCGTGGAAACGGTCAGTCTTGCGGAGTGTCACACTCGGACATCGTACAGTGGTCGTGAAAACCACCTACTGTGCAAACACCTGATTGGCCAAGACCCTTTCCAAGGACACCTGGAATACGTACGGTTCTGGTCAGGATCCACGGTGCTGACTGTTATGCGATCGGGGAGTGTGGGCTGGATTACACTGAGCCCCTGCCATCATCGTGGCGAAGGAGTTGTGGAAGCCGCTTGTTCTGCATCTGCGTGCGGGCGCCGGCCACCCTATTTCCGACGTCAAGTACAACGCTTTTGCGATTCTTTTTGGATGGCACGCACCGCCATGCATGTCCACTGTTCTTTTTATTGTCATCTTTATTTAGGCCTCATGTTGATATAATTATTTTATTGGAAAAAAAAGGGGAAGGTCATAATAGGTTTGACTAACATCACCACGGGCGGCAGCACTATAGCTGGGGGGCCTTTGCCGCGTCGCCAGCCAACCGTATTCCGGTTGGCTGGCTGACCCTTTATAAACCCGCCCTACCTCCAACAAACCGGACTGTACCGCTCGATTGACGACACACACTAACAGTCACTTCACCCCTGGGCACGACACACACCGCGAGATCCGTCCACAGAACTGTAAGTACCAAACTGTTACTATACTGGCTGTGTATTGATGAGATTACGCACTTCCACACTTACTAAATGACTTACTACTTTATTTAAAAACTGGAGAATAATTTGTCAACTTTGACATACATAATTATGACACGCGAATCAAGAATGCCAGCTTCTGTACAGAGGACATCTTTTTAGGGAAAAACTGCGGCAATTAGCCCGTTTCGAACGCTTTTTAATAGCAGCAGGCAGCACAGGTAGAAGTAGACAATCCAGTCAGGCATGACGACCATGACGTAGTACCAACATAAACGAATTGATTAATCGATACGTAGTTCCCATCAAATATAGTGGTACAATACACAACAGACAAACCAAGGATGTTGGGACAGGTTCCGAGACCCGATTAGTCGGCGACAACCTGCATGGAAGCCGGGTGACCATGCTGTGTACCTTTATACATAAATAAGGTAAGCTGTCTGAGCAAATTCGATAAAAACCTATTATGACAAACAAATCAAAATATTAAAATATTAAAAAACGCGAGAATATTGGAAGGGCATGGTAGAACTACTTGGGTGCAACTGACAGCAACAGCGCGTTGCTTCACCTCGCCAATATGTGAAGATGATCTACAGGAACTCACCCAACTGACCAATGGCTTCTTTAGTCAGTGAGTCATCTACCTCCCCTGCGTTCTGACAATGGCTACTTTCAGCTTGATGTGCCATATGTTCCCGCTGAATATGTTATCTGTGTTGAGGAAGTGGAACATCACCTTCCCAAACGAGTGAAGCACATTATCCGGACTCTACGCCAAGCTGGGTTCTTTAAGATATTTCCAACTTGCTTCAAACATTTTACTTCGGGAGGGACATGTTTTACGTATCTGACGTTATGCGTTTGTCTTTTGATCTGATACCAGGTGCCATGCCCATAGGAAGCAACAACACAGTGCTGCAATATTTGTCAAACGTTTACGCAAAAATTATTTAATAACCACATTGGATGGCCAACACAATCACGTGACCGTCATACTACTTAGCGCCTACAGATGCCGCACAAATGCTGCAGTCTTTTCGCTCTATCCGCGAGCAATACCGAAATAAAAACCCAAACCGTTCCAAGAAGCTGTTATAAAGCTCCCATTCATCACACCTATTCACCTCAACGGCCTATAAAAACACAAGCCAAACAATCAAAGCTTTTACCATGACATGGCATGGACAGTTTCACACACCAAACCAAGCACAATAAAAGCTTTGACTAACAGTAAATTATACTAGAGTATGGAAACTGTCTTTGAAGTGTGAGGCATGACAAGCACATATTTCACTCACCAAACCACAAAAATCAAAACTTTGACTAGCATAAACTAGACACCCAGGTGGTTAACTAACTATTACGTAAAGTTAGTTAGCCCAAGATTCGTTGTTTGAACTATGATTATTTGAGACGTGAGACTTGAGATATAAGATCAAGTTAACTAGCTAATCACTAAGTTAGCCTACTAAAGCACACGTGAGATTAATCATTCGGCCGTGTCTGGTTAACATAGCCCGCTAGTTGGAGCAGAACAATCTCTCGCTGTTAGGATGAAGTGGTTCTTTTATAAATTTTATTTAATTTCAACCAGAATATGTTTTTCTTCAATCAACAAACATAAGCCACAACTCGCACCACGTAGTCCCGTTGTGTACAACCTTTACTTGGTGACCCAACCTGTTCGTTTAAATAAAATGGTACTATGGCGGTACGGGAATTAAATTAAAGTGCAGTAATAACTCAACCGCGTACGAGGCGCCGTTTAAAGTCTTGGATGACGTGATTGCCATCTGCGCGACAACTGTTTACGTGGTATGCCTTGTATAAATTACCACTGGTGATTTCCACCGAGGGCCATGGAAGAGCTTTTAAATCTTTGTTGGTGAGGCCCTGTTTTTCGCTGTAGTCTTAGAGTTATGTGATTTTATCATTTTATTGGGCTTCGTAGGCGTCATCGCCGATAATCGCTTTAGTGCGAAGACGATCATGTTTATGTGACTGTGAAATCAGGCGATGGCTACGCCAAGGTTAGCATTCATATAGGGAAATATCACTATTTGCCTTCCATTTGCATTAGTGGCAGTTTACATTTCTATGATATGCACCTATGAATAATATAAAGATCCTCGCGCAAAAAAACGCACACACACACACACACACACACACACACACACACACACACACACACACACACACACACACACACACACACACACACACACACACACACACACACACACACACACACACACACACACACACACACACACACACACACACACACACACACACACACACACACACACACACACACACACACACACACACACACACACACACACACACACACACACACACACACACACATACTGATTTCACATTCACATAAACATCATCGTCTTCGCACCAAGACTATATATACAAATTTATAAAAGGAAATGTCGTTTTATGCGCGAGGATCTTTATATCACTGATAGTTGCACGTATCTGACAATCGTTTGTCCACCTGACCCCACTTTCAGCCATCACCAGCATCTCCACTCGCACTTCATCAATGTTGTCGCTCGGCCACTATTCATCTTTTTCATTGTTCTCTCTCTACCTCTGCATCCTCCTACTTCACTTCACTCTCCACTGAAATCGGTAGTTTAGTTCGCCGTTTTCCTTTTGGCTTAGCAGTTCCTTGAAATAATCCTCCCAGACCTGCAACACATCTTTCCTGTCAGTGACTAACTTCCCATTCTTGTCTTTGATTACTGATCTAGTTTTTACATCCTTGCTCTCCTCAACCCTCTCTAGTGCCATATATATATATATATATATATATATATATATATATATATATATATATATATATATATATATATATATATATATATATATATATATATATATATATATATATATATATATATATATATATATATATATTGCCCTGTTTAATCGCTGGAAGTGCCCTTTTGGGTCGTAGCCCCATGAATAAATATGTTTTTTGATGAAACCTGTTCCCATTACTTTATCACTGACATGTTCCATTTAGGGCGTAACCTCTTGAAGATCACCTTTCTACCAACAAGTGTGTCTTTTACCAGTTCTCTGCGGGTTGTACTTAGTCCTTTAGACCACTGCCCTATCATTAAACTCCCTTTTATGGAAAAAGGTTTCCCTATTATTCCAGTAAAAGTTTACTAAGAGTTTCTTGTTCAAAAGAAATATGTATAAACAGCAAATACGACAGATAAGGCAGGATTGGGGCAAGATTGGAGGGACAAGTTGGTGTGTCTGAGGATCAAATGTACTGGGCTCATATTCTCCAAAGACTTACGAATTCGTAACTCACGTTTTCCGTAAAAATGGCGGCAAAGCTTACTTCGGATCGGCCACTCTTGGAACCTATGATACCAAAATGACATGGCGAATTATAATGAAGATTATGACGCAAGCCTACGAGTATTGGCTGAGATTCAACATGGATTATGCAACACTTTACTTGGTATTTTCAGTATTCAGCACGCGGATAATATTTATCCAGATATTCCAAGCGTGAACTTCCCGGGATACTTTTGCCGCCATATATATATATATATATATATATATATATATATATATATATATATATATATATATATATATATATATATATATATATATATATATATATATATATATATATATATATATATATATATATATATAATAATAATACATATATAATTATATATATATATATATATATATATATATATATATATATATATATATATATATATATATATATATATAATTATATATGTATTATATATAGCATTTGTGGTAGATTTTACATGTTCATTCTCCATCATATGTTTAATAGTAACGCACGTTTTTGTATAGTTCAACTTCTGTATATCAGTTCTTCAATAATCTGCCATTGAAGTAGTGTGTGGTTTTATGTGCGAAATTGAGCCAAAGTGATTTTATACCTATTTATCAGCCATAAATAGCGTTAGAACATTGATGAATCCTACATGGATCAAAACTTCAGTCCTTGCAACATATTCAAACAATAAAAAAGCGAGAATGCCCGAAAGAAGAATGAAACGCGAAAAAACGTTTTTGTTTTGACACAATGAACTCGCTGAACGTATGTTGTATCGATAAAGTCGAAAATCTCGGGCAGGACGCATGGTTAGACCGATTAGTTCAGGGCTTGCGCGTACAAGTGCAATGTTCGCGCAGGCGTCGTAGTTGAAATTTATGGGGTCAGATTCGTTCATTCGATCAATAGGAATGACATTCCACTTCAACACAAATGGTATCATTGTTGTCTTTGTTACGGCAGCCACTGGAATCACAAATTATTGGGCCGCGACCCGGATGAACTCGGGTAATTAAAGCGAAGCAAGACAGCCACATTCAATGCATTTCTCCGGTGAATAGGTTATAAAGCCAATGAATGATATATTTTATTTATAACACATTACAGTACATATATTTATTTGGAATATTGTATACAAGCATGGAGGCCGCATCGTAAAAAGGACATAGACAAGCTAGAAAGAATACAACGAAGAGCAACTAAAATGATTCCAGAATTGAGAGACCTTAGTTAAGAAAATCGCTTATTACAATGTGGTTTGACAACACTAGAGACCAGGAGACTAAGAGGAGACCAAATAGAAGTGTTTAAAATAGTGAACGGTTATGAGGATGTTGATAGGAATATGTTCTTCAAATTTAAAGAAGGCAGTAGAACCAGAGGACACAAAGCAGCATTAGTTAAGGAGCAGTGTAGGTTGGACATGAGAAAGTACTCTTTCTCACAGAGGGTGATAAATGAATGGAACAAACTGCCAAATGATTGTGTAATAAAATTGACAGATATATGATAAGGGCGGGCTACACGTAGATGATAAAATTGTTGGACTCTCGATAAGCCAATGGCTTCCTTGTCCACTTGCCATCTGGAACTTGTTGTTTAGGATGGCAATCTTGTTAAATCTTTTTAAATATACATGAAAATATGCCATAAAAAGGAGCACTAAAAAGAAATAGCACAAGCACAATAATCTTATTTCCATAGTGGACCTTAACATGCATACAAGCAACAGGAGTTGTGACAAATTATATGAACATGTAAATGACTAAATCAACTAAAACAACAAACAAACCAATATACAAATTCACTTTAATTAATTCCCTTCATTCTATTCATTAAAATGGTCATACATTATTTTTTAAACATATATTTTGTTTGAATTGTTTTCACATTTACTGGAAGTTAATTCCACATTTTAATTTCATTCAATTTAAAAGATTTACATCCCTGACCCTTGACCCTTTAGAAATCACCCGGAACATCACCGAGAACCCTTACTCAATACCAAAGGTATATTAAGCAGCTAAACAGCGCTTCGGCGACTTGGTGGTAACAAACTTAAAACTTATCCCGAACTAATCGAGCTGGACTGTGCTTTGCATTATGCGCTCTTCGCGAGATGTTCTGTTGAAAGAGATGCCTTTCCACGGCCACCAGCTCGATGTATATTACAATATAAGTAATAAAATAGGTTATAATATTGATTAGGCAGTCTGGAATCTCATTCCATGTTTTATTGTTACGAATTTGTTTGGTTTGGTTAAGTTGGGTAATCAAGCAAATCAAACAGAAGTAGTGGAGCGCCCTGTTTTAATCTATGGTGACACATGGCAGGCTGAATCGTGTGGTGATATTAGCAACAGCAGTAGTGGAGCGCCCTGTTTTAATCTAAGGTGCCACATGGCAGGCTCAATTGTCTGGTGATATTAGCAACAGCAGTAGTGGAGCGCCCTGTTTTAATCTAAGGTGACACATGGCAGGCTCAATTGTCTGGTGATATTAGCAACAGCAGTAGTGGAGCGCCCTGTTTTAATCTAAGGTGCCACATGGCAGGCTCAATTGTCTGGTGATATTAGCAACAGCAGTAGTGGAGCGCCCTGTTTTAATCTAAGGTGACACATGGCAGGCTGAATCGTCTGGTGATATTAGCAACAGCAGTAGTGGAGCGCCCTGTTTTTATCTAAGGTGCCACATGGCAGGCTGAATCGTCTGGTGATATTAGCAACAGCAGTAGTGGAGCGCCCTGTTTTAATCTAAGGTGACACATGGCAGCTGAATCGTCTGGTGATATTAGCAACAGCAGTAGTGGAGCGCCCTGTTTTAATCTAAGGTGACACATGGCAGGCTGAATCGTCTGGTGATATTAGCAACAGCAGTAGTGGAGCGCCCTGTTTTAATCTAAGGTGACACATGGCAGGCTGAATCGTCTGGTGATATTAGCAACAGCAGTAGTGGAGCGCCCTGTTTTAATATAAGGTGCCACATGGCAGGCTGAATCGTCTGGTGATATTAGCAACAGCAGTAGTGGAGCGCCCTGTTTTAATCTAAGGTGACACATGGCAGGCTGAATCGTCTGGTGATATTAGCAACAGCAGTAATGGAGAGCCCTGTTTTAATCTAAGGTGCCACATGGCAGGCTGAATCGTCTGGTGATATTAGCAACAGCAGTAGTGGAGCGCCCTGTTTTAATCTAAGGTGACACATGGCAGGCTGAATCGTCTGGTGATATTAGCAACAGCAGTAGTGGAGAGCCCTGTTTTAATCTAAGGTGCCACATGGCAGGCTGAATCGGCTGGTGATATTAGCAACAGCAGTAGTGGAGCGCCCTGTTTTAATCTAAGGTGAAACATGGCAGGCTGAATCGTCTGGTGATATTAGCAACAGCAGTAGTGGAGAGCCCTGTTTTAATCTAAGGTGCCACATGGCAGGCTGAATCGTCTGGTGATATTAGCAACAGCAGTAGTGGAGCGCCCTGTTTTAATCTAAGGTGACACATGGCAGGCTGAATCGTCTGGTGATATTAGCAACAGCAGTAGTGGAGCGCCCTGTTTTAATCTAAGGTGCCACATGGCAGGCTGAATCGTCTGGTGATATTAGCAACAGCAGTAGTGGAGCTCCCTGTTTTAATCTAAGGTGACACATGGCAGGCTGAATCGTCTGGTGATATTAGCAACAGCAGTAGTGGAGCGAGGCTGAATCGTCTGGTGATATTAGCAACAGCAGTAGTGGAGCGCCCTGTTTTAATCTAAGGTGACACATGGCAGGCTGAATCGTCTGGTGATATTAGCAACAGCAGTAGTGGAGCGCCCTGTTTTAATCTAAGGTGACACATGGCAGGCTGAATCGTCTGGTGATATTAGCAACAGCAGTAGTGGAGCGCCCTGTTTTAATCTAAGGTGCCACATGGCAGGCTGAATCGTCTGGTGATATTAGCAACAGCAGTAGTGGAGCGCCCTGTTTTAATCTAAGGTGACACATGGCAGGCTGAATCGTCTGGTGATATTAGCAACAGCAGTAGTGGAGCGCCCTGTTTTAATCTAAGGTGACACATGGCAGGCTGAATCGTCTGGTGATATTAGCAACAGCAGTAGTGGAGCGCCCTGTTTTAATCTAAGGTGACACATGGCAGGCTGAATCGTCTGGTGATATTAGCAACAGCAGTAGTGGAGCGCCCTGTTTTAATCTAAGGTGCCACATGGCAGGCTGAATCGTCTGGTGATATTAGCAACAGCAGTAGTGGAGCGCCCTGTTTTAATCTAAGGTGACACATGGCAGGCTGAATCGTCTGGTGATATTAGCAACAGCAGTAGTGGAGAGCCCTGTTTTAATCTAAGGTGCCACATGGCAGGCTGAATCGTCTGGTGATATTAGCAACAGCAGTAGTGGAGCGCCCTGTTTTAATCTAAGGTGACACATGGCAGGCTGAATCGTCTGGTGATATTAGCAACAGCAGTAGTGGAGAGCCCTGTTTTAATCTAAGGTGCCACATGGCAGGCTGAATCGTCTGGTGATATTAGCAACAGCAGTAGTGGAGCGCCCTGTTTTAATCTAAGGTGAAACATGGCAGGCTGAATCGTCTGGTGATATTAGCAACAGCAGTTGTGGAGAGCCCTGTTTTAATCTAAGGTGCCACATGGCAGGCTGAATCGTCTGGTGATATTAGCAACAGCAGTAGTGGAGCGCCCTGTTTTAATCTAAGGTGCCACATGGCAGGCTGAATCGTCTGGTGATATTAGCAACAGCAGTAGTGGAGCGCCCTGTTTTAATCTAAGGTGACACATGGCAGGCTGAATCGTCTGGTGATATTAGCAACAGCAGTAGTGGAGCGCCCTGTTTTAATCTAAGGTGCCACATGGCAGGCTGAATCGTCTGGTGATATTAGCAACAGCAGTAGTGGAGCGCCCTGTTTTAATCTAAGGTGACACATGGCAGGCTGAATCGTCTGGTGATATTAGCAACAGCAGTAGTGGAGCGCCCTGTTTTAATCTAAGGTGACACATGGCAGGCTGAATCGTCTGGTGATATTAGCAACAGCAGTAGTGGAGCAGCCTTTTTTTTAACATAACTAGTTTTTAACAGGATGACCTGGTTTGACGCATTTCCTACCCGAGATCTACAGTGATGCAGAACAGGCTGAATCGTTTGGGAAATAAAGAAACGTGTGACCAACTGAAATAAGTTATGTGGCTTATGTACAAGGCTAACTCTAAACATCATACGAGAGGTCGTTCCGGTCCATTGAATGGGCTTAGCTACCCAGTATAGTTAGAGTGTTATGCAACCGGGCTACGTGCTTATGTACAGATTATGATCGAAATTAACTTGGGAGTGAAGCACAAAACGGATATCTCGCTACGTAGTAACGTCAATGACATGACATTTAAGGGCGTTAGTTTGTGTGTATTTAATGAATGGGGTCATTCGTTGCCGGCTCGCCAAGTTTAGTATAATATATCACTAAATGGATGACCTTGTCCGTTCGTTGTACCAGAACAATCTGTCGCAATAAATTGACTCTCTCGTAGCCGGTGATCAGAGGTTGGACGTCAGAGGTAATACCGCGCACCAACATATATGAGTAAAGCTAATGTGTTACTGCATCTTGTGTTTACATCACAATGAGTTGCTGCATCATGTGTCTACATCATAATGTGTTACTGCATCGTGTGTCTACATCTTAATGTGTTACTGCATCATGTGTCTACATCATAATGTGTTAGTGCATCATGTGTCTACATCATAATGTGTTACTGCATCGTGTGTCTATATCATAATGTTGAAGCAAAAAAGTGAATAGCTTTAAATAATGAAATTGTGAAGAAAAGACGTGTTGTGGAATACTGTTGTTAATTCGCCAGAGACGCGGCTTAGTCCTGAGTGACACAAGCTGCCTCCCACTGGTGAATGTCACCGAACATGGGGTTGATAATATCAACACCTGTGTGTTGATAACATCGACACCTGCGTGTTGACAACATTGGTACCTGTGTGTTGATAATATTAATATATGTGTGTTGATAACATCAACACATGATGATTGACAACATTGACACCCGGGGCTTGACAAAATGGACACCTGGGGGTTGACAACACGGACACTTGAGGGTGACAACACGGGCACCTGAGCTTTAGCAACATGGGCACCTGGCGATTGGCAACACTGCTACAGAAATACTCAAAGGTCATAAAAAATTTGCAGTTTACAGCCCCCATGCAATGAAAAACCATCATGTCAACTTCCCTACCATGTGTATCTTTATATAATACTCCTGGATCGGTTACTGCTCAACTTCGTGGTTACTGCATCATGTGTCTACATCATAATGTGTTACTGCATCATGTGTCTACATCATAATGTGTTACTGCATCATGTGTCTACATCATAATGTGTTACTGCATCATGTGTCTACATCATAATGTGTTACTGCATCATGTGTCTACATCATAATGTGTTATTGCATCGTGTGTCTACATCATAATGTGTTATTGCATCGTGTGTCTACATCATAATGTGTTACTGCATCGTGTGTCTACATCATAATGTGTTACTGTATCACGTGTCTACATCATAATGTGTTACTGCATCATGTGTCTACATCATAATGTGTTATTGTATCGTGTGTCTACATCATAATGTGTTATTGCATCATGTGTCTACATCATAATGTGTTACTGCATCGTGTGTCTACATCATAATGTGTTACTGTATCACGTGTCTACATCATAATGTGTTACTGCATCGTGTGTTTACATCATAATGTGTTACTGCATCATGTGTCTACATCATAATGTGTTATTGCATCATGTGTCTACATCATAATGTGTTATTGCATCGTGTGTCTACATCATAATGTGTTACTGCATCGTGTGTCTACATCATAATGTGTTACTGCATCATGTGTCTACATCATAATGTGTTACTGCATCGTGTGTCTACATCATAATGTGTTACTGTATCACGTGTCTACATCATAATGTGTTACTGCATCGTGTGTTTACATCATAATGTGTTACTGCATCGTGTGTTTACATCATAATGTTGAAGCAAAAACGTGAATAGCTTTAAATAATGAAACTGTGAAGAAAAGACGTGCTGTGGAATATTGTTGCCGTCGATTTAGTTCGTCAGAGACGCGGCTTAGTCCTGAGTGACACAAGCTTCCTCCTTTAATTTCCCATTGGTGAATGTCACCGAACATGGGGTTGATAACATCAACACCTGTGTGTTGATAACATCGACACCTGTGTGTTGACAACATTGGTACCTGTGTGTTGATAATATTAATATCTGTGTGTTGATAACATCGACACATGTGTGTTGACAATATGGATACACGGAGTTTAAGAACACGGACACATGATGATTGACAACATTGACACCCGGGGCTTGACAAAATGGACACCTGGGGGTTGACAACTAGGACACTTGAGGGTGACAACACGGGCACCTGAGGGTTGACAATATGGGCAGCTGAGCTTTAACAACATGGGCACCTGGCGATTGACAACACTGCTACAGAAATACACAAAGGCCATAAAAAATCGCAGTTTACAGCTCCCATGCAATGAAAAAACGTTGTCATGTGAACTGTTCAACCGAAACTGTTCATCATCATCATAATTATTAAAACATCGGTGAAAACCTATTCGAGAGATTCTAGTGAACATTTCTCAGGATAGGTTTTATGTTGAAATAATTATTTTAACATATCCAAAGCTTGTTATACCTTAGTATAAATGTTCCTCATATTATCAAGGCAACTTCGTCATTACTAATGACGCCCTGGTGAGATGACGTCATCTTACATGTGAGGAAGTTCGTAGTTGCCTCCGTCAATGTTCACAAGAGAGGACGATGAGAGCAACAGCAATTCCTTGATGCAAAATGTTTGAGGTGTGATATCCACAGTGGGCAAAAGGAATACATACACTGAACAACAGTAAAACAATGATACTGTCACGTCACTGAACAGTCGAATGAAGTAAATATGTTGCATTTTTTTAAAGAGTTAGTAAGTTTTGTAAGGTCCTAGTTGAATAACTGGCACCGTCCGAGAGAAAGGCTTAATTTTTTGTTGCAGTTAACCCACTGGCAAAATCCGCAGTTCCACGCCTACTACCCTCTCGCGAATTCTTACCCGGCCATATGCAGCAACATACTCAGTGACGGTATCGGCTGCGTCGGGTTCTCATGGGTGAGTCGTTATCCGGACTTACGGGGAGTGCATATATTTGAGTTGCATTAGTGTATAAGATATTGACCCTCCTCCTTCCTTTCTTCCTTGATTGCTTCCTTCCTTCACTCCTTCCTTCCGTCCATCCTTCCTTCATTCCTTCCTTTATTCTTTCCTCCCTTCATTCCATCCTTCCTTCCTTCACTCCTTCCTTCCGTCCATCCTTCCTTCACTCCTTCCTTTATTGTTTCCTCCCTTCATTCCATCTTTCCTTCCTTCACTCCTTCCTTCCGTCCATCCTTCCTTCACTCCTTCCTTTGTTGTTTCCTCCCTTCATTCCATCCTTCCTTCCTTCATTCCTTCCTTCACTCCTTCCTTCACTCCTTCCTTCCTTCCTTCACTCCTTCCTTCCTTCAGATTCGTTCGTGCGTACGTGTGTATTTCTCATATGGGGTAACAAATTAAAGTCAACATTTTACAATAAATGATAGAACAAAATATAACAAATAAAGTAAGATGGCTACATGTCTGATGCAGTAGTGAAGCATTGGTTAAACAACTTTGTTGTGCACAGGTGGCTTGTCCCGCATCGACGGAACTCGAAGTCGTCGTGATGGATTGGCTGGGAAAGATGCTACAGCTTCCTTCGGAGTTCCTATCCGAGGGAAAGGGAGGAGGCATCATCCAGGTTAGCATTGTGACGATCCATGATTTCTGAATATGTACAGTTGGTCATCCAATGTAAACACAGCAGCCGTAAAAATGGAAAAACGTAGCAAGTAATAGTTAAGACACATCTGAGACTATTACTGTTTTGGACTTGCGCAATATCTCAATATTAGCAATAGTAGAATAACAGTAGATTTCCTACAATGTCAGATCCTGGCAATTGCGGAATCAAATACCTGCTAAGAGAATCAAAGACGGTTTAAACCTCAAATTTAATTTAAATTTAATCCATTGAACGGCTGAATGCTTCTCCCCTCCCCCTCTATCTTATCTCCCTATATATATATATATATATATATATATATATATATATATATATCCTTCCCTCCCTCCTTATGTTTTTCTTGTTCGTGCTCGCGTGCGTGCGTATGCATGCATGCAAGTGTACGCACGTGTTTTTGTGATTCCTTGTTTGTTTGGTTGTTTGTTTTTGTAGGGCTCAGCCAGCGAGGTGACATTGATGACACTTTTGACGGCCCGTAGTCATATGTTGTCAATCCAGGCAAAAAAGAAGACCAACTGCAACAGAACCGAGAGCAATGGAATCATTGTCGTGGTGAGCTCCTTCAACAAACATGTTGACGAAGACATCAGTAAAGGCGTTGACGAAGACGTGAGTGACGGGGTTGATGGCGATGTGTTCTCCAGACTGGTGGCCTACTCCTCCGACCAGGTGGATATATACACATAGTCACATACCTTGAATAGTGTCACTACTACATACTATTGAGAACTTGGAATGTAGGACTCTAATATCTCGTGAAATGTGATTAATTACTTAGGAATATTATTATACTGTAATTATACTTTTCCTAGGTAGGGTCTTGTTTCTTACCATCGTATTTCTCACAGATTCTACATATCTGACACATCCTACAACATTGGTTGATAACTACTTTAATCTTCTACCCATCGATAACCATGTTGAGGATTATTACTTGGATTCTTGTCTTCAGGCACACTCGTCTGTGGCAAAAGCGTGTATGTTGGGTGCAGTTCGGTTACACCGGGTGAGGTCGAACGACAAGGAAGAGATGACTGGACCAGCACTGGCCAACGCTATCGCCAGCGACGTGAAGAAAGGCCTCATTCCATTCTATGTGTGTAGAAACTACCTAGATATATTATACATTTTAAAAACACGATGCGCATGCTTCTTTCTGTCGATAGGAATTTATGAAACGCATTATATTTATATTTATTTTCTTTTTTGTTATGTTTTAAGATGCGATCATAGCTATGACATTGTGATGCGGAAATGTTTGATGTTTGTTTACATGGTGTGGTATATCTATACCCATGAGAGGCCGACCTAATTTAATTAAAATGAGCAATTAGAATCGCCAACGCGTGCTCGATCGCGTTCGAAATTATTCAGACGTCAAATCGACCGATGTGTGGGTTCTGATGCTAGAGTTTTTTTTATCAGTAAGCGTTATTGTTTATTAGCTGCCTCAATAATTCTATAAAACTATTTGCGCGCTAGAATCGGGCTCACGATGTCATGGACACAAGTGTTTATTGAAAATAGTTTGTCAATAACATTTAACTCTCTTTAAAATTTAAATACGAAATGGTAGTCGACACATCAAGATTTAACAAGATTTAACAAGGTTGCTATGTAAGGCAAATGCCCAGACTCATAGATGTGTAACCAGCCCTCTTGAGATATGTATCTTTACACAATCTGTACATCATTTTCTTTCAGTCATTTGTTGTCCTCTGTGAGAACGAGTACTTCCTGATATCCAATTTACACTGATCATCTACAAATGTAACCTCGTGTACTCTAGACCTTCTTTCTTACTTGAGTGAAAAAATACTTATATTAATATTTTCGTACCCATTCAATATTAAAAAAACAGCTTGATCACATCTTAACCCCTTTAAGGTTGTTAAACCACATTCTTTAAGGCGTTCTTCATAACTAAAGTTTGATCGCACCAGCGTATTTCCAGGGTAGATCATATAAACATATCATCATTGTATCGACTGTCCGAAGGTCGTGTTTGCGCGTGGAAATATAATCACGTAATAATGTCGTTGACAGCGTTACAAAGGATGTTGTGTGAAAAGCAGAAAATATTAAAAACAAATTTAATCATTTGTAACGGAATGTTTATGTGTCCAGTGCGTGGCTACCCTCGGAACGACTTCGACATGTGCATTTGACGATCTCCAGCAGATCGGACCTGTGTGTAAGTATTTGTCTCGAATTAATTGTTTAGAAATTTAAAACAATATATATATATATATATATATATACAAGAATTTATATATATATATATATATATATATATATATATATATATATACAAGAATTTATATATATATATATATATATATATATATATATATATATTTATATATAAGTTCTTGTGCTACACTAATTTTCGTTAAATGTATTATATCTATGTCACTTATTATATCTATATCACTTACATGCTTTAACAATTACATTTATATATATATATATATATATATATATATATATATATATATATATATATATATATATATAAATTCTTGTATATATATATATATATATATATATATATATATATATATATATATATATATATATATATATATATATATATATATATATATATATATATATATATATATATAAGTTCTTGTGCTACACTAATTTTCGTTAAATGTATTATATCTATGTCACTTATTATATCTATATCACTTACATGCTTTAACAATTACATTTATTTGGGTTCTTTTGACAACATTAGTTTGCTTCACACGGTTGGTGCTAATGGGTTAATCTATATTTACACAGGCAAGAAGGCGGGTGTCTGGCTTCACGTAGACGCGGCCTACGCCGGAGCCTCGTTCATCTGTCCTGAGTTCCGGCCGCTTCTAGATGGAGTTGAGGTGAAGTGTTAAACATTTTCTTAATTGTATTCCACAACAATGCACTTATTTTATTGTTGATGTGAACTCAAAACATATTGTTGAATAGACAATATGGCACTTTTATTATTGTTATTGCTATTATTAATGTGTTGTATTATGATGTGCTACCAGGAAATGTCCATTGCTTCGTTATTGCTTTTCTAACTTTCTACATGTTCTGTGCTTTGTTACGTAGCTTCGTATGCGTCAACGTTACGCGTTACCTGTATGTGGGTTTTAACGTTTCAGTTTGCTGATTCATTCAATTTCAACCCACACAAGTGGCTGCTCACAGGCTTTCAGTGTTCTGCCTTGTGGTAAGAGACCATTTTGTTGTGAATGAAAGAATTAACTAGTGGTAAGTTAACGTGTTGCAGCGAATACAACATCTGCCTTGTGATCAATCAAGTTTGTTTTGCTGCGAAATTTTACTTCTAACTTGTTATATCCGATCGCTTTTCTGAGAAGGAAATGTGTACCTTGAGGTAAATGTTCCTGTGTTTCTGAATAGACAACTTCTGTCGTCTGTTGTGCGAACATATTGCTCAGAAGGTACATTCTGTATTTTGTCATGTGTTTGTTTTGGTAAGAATGAAAATCCTGTATTGAACCTAGTGTTCGTTTTGGCAGAATGAAAGATGTGTCTTGAGGTAAGTGTTCGTTTTTATGTTAAACACCTTCTGCCTGGTGGGACACTGTTCCTGTAGCTGCAAAGCCAATACATATATAACTGGAATTTGGCGAAGAAGTAGCTTCACACACAGTGAATAATACGTAACATGTTGTTGGTTCACAGATTCGGAGGTCCCATTCTATATAACCTTCCATTTTGCAGGTACAGGGATGCAACTCACGTGGTCGACTCATTCAATGTGGATCCGGTCTACTTGAGGCAGGAACAAGCAGGGAACGTCCCCGAATACAGAGTCAGTGGTCATGTTGTAGTTACTATATATATATATATATATATATATATATATATATATATATATATATATATATATATATATATATATATATATATATATATATATATATATATATATATATATATATATATATATATATATATATAAATATATATATATATATATATTATATATATGTGTGTATGTATGTATGTATGTATGTATGTATGTATGTATGTATGTGTGTGTATGTATGTATGTATGTATGTATGTATGTATGTATGTATGTATGTATGTAAGTATAACTGAAATTGTTAAACAAATGTTAATTGGTACATGAGATTGTGGCATCATTCTGGTCACTCAACTTTATAAATGAGTTCCTAGCTATAGTTAGTTAATGAATGAATAAATTGCCAGCAAGTACAACGTGTCTGAATTAGTGCCATATATATTTAGTTGGTGTTGACATGAAGAGCGCCTTAGACGAAGTGTGTGAGAAGGCGACTGTTTTCAGCAGACATTCGGAAGAGATACTACTTAGCACACACATTTAACTTTTTATTCCCAAACTACAAGATTTCAATATACACATGCACATATGTTACGCTTGCAGCACTGGGAAATTCCACTTGGTCGAAGATTCCGCTCCCTGAAGTTGTGGTTTGTGCTGCGGATGTTCGGCGTCAAGGGCCTACAGGCGTACATCAGACAAGTATGTAAACATAATCGTGTCACACACACGCACGCGCACGCACTTTTTTTCTGTCAAATAGTCGTATCCGAATATTACACCTCGATATTTACACATGTTTAAACATCATTCAGACCTCGCCTTCGTAATTATATTCAACTGACCTTTGACCTCGGTTGTAGCACGTTGAACTGGCCCACGAGTTTGAGAAACTGGTGAGAGCCGACGACAGATTCGAAGTGACACACCCCGTCACTCACGGCCTTGTCTGCTTCAGGCTTCGACAGGTTTGTAAGCGCTTGTCACACAATCGTCCTTTCGCAGCATATATCCAGGTGTCTCATTTATACAAGTTGACCAAATCTCATAAATATTTAGAAAACAGTGAGGCATTAATAGCTACTGTCAATTGATATTCTATAATATTGTAATACCTAATCAGAATGGTTACAAAATAACATACAATGGTTTAAAAATAGTATAGTGTTTATGTCGAATACGCTTAAAGGTCAGATTGCCTAAATTAACTTATGACCGTGTTTAAGATATCGTTTTCTGCTAATGAAATATGCGAGGTAACGTATCAATAGACTTTGTTTAGCTGATAGACCAAACCTTAAAGGTAACATGACAGTTTACTGATGACACTAATATAGGGTAGGGTTGGCAAGGAACCCCCTTATGAATTGTTTTTTATTTATTCATATACGTTTAGGTATCTGGGCCGTCAAACGATTGTCGTGTAGCCATAGTGTGTAATATAAAAATAATAATTAATTAGGAGATAATAAGGAGTTAAATGGACCTGGTTGTTTTGTGCGGCGTGTTCATAACCGAGTATAACAACCATAGCGTAGTACCGTAACGTACTAATTAATTAAGTAATACAGTTTATTTAGACTTTTCACGTGCTATCTCAATAAACTGATAGTTCGTACATTTAAAAACAGCAATTTTATCAAAGTAAAACATTTTCCACTATGTAATCAGGAATACGAATTGACCAAATCATGCAATACACCCCTGGGGGCGTCTTGCCCCGCACACTATCGGGCGTCATGCCCTCAGTAAGCAAGATGTTAACATAACTTAATTCCCCTTTAATATAAATTAGCGCAATATGTTGTAGCAATAAATTGAACTATATATACTAATGATTAATACAATTTTCTCATCACATAATTTTTACTAACCGCATATTCGTATGCATGTGCGTTTGAGCAGAATATGCACTAGCCAGCAGCATTCATCCATGGAGAGAGACGACAAACGCAAATAATGTTGGAAATACTAGTGAGGCATCTTACCCTACTGGGGCACCTTGTCCGACCCTACCCTAATGGTTCTTGTTTTTATCTACAGTGTTCCAACGAACTCAACGCGTTGCTTCTGTCAAACCTCACCAAAGACGGCCGGGTGTATTTGGTGGCGTCCTCTGGCAAAGGCGTGTACTTCCTGCGGTTCGCTGTCTGTGCGAAGGACGCCGGGTCTTCCGATATACAGTATTCCTGGGACGTCATCCGTCAAGTTGCCTCGACACTGCTGGTAGACACGAACTACAAACAATTCCCTTGACGCACCAGAACATGTCGTAAAGATGCAGCTGATATATTAGGAAACATTCGTTTGAGTTATTTTATAACATAATATATATTGCGTTCTTGTGCTGGTCTAACTTTTGCAATCATACTCGCGAACCAGTTGTGATACTGTTATTAATTAACACAATATTTCATATTTATGTTTCTTTTTACGCGTAAATATGTGCCAGATTTAGAACAGGTCAGACTGACCAATTGCCCAGGGGCCTACATAAAATAAAAGTGTTTTGAGTCACGACACCGTAACCAACATCTTAAATGTAGTTTGCACCGACTTGTTCAGCAGACTCTCCGTTTCTTGCCGACCTCTACCACATACATGTGGTAGGGGTCGATGATATAAACAGTAATTTATGCGAAAGCGATGATATAAACGGTGAACACTTCCTGTATGAGTTGAGACTTGATAAGCGTGTTAAGGGTACATTTCCTAATGTATATATATATATATATATATAGCACTTCGTTTGTATATTGTGCTGATGGTCAGTAACTGTTGTGGTAAGCTATGATTTCCGAAAGATAAACAGTTTTGTACAACCGGGACACGGGAAAGGCTTACATGTCTAGCAGTGGTTACATCTGTCGTGCTCTTGTCCAGTTGTTTGTCACTTCTGTATATGCAGGCATATATTATGAAATAAAATTGTTATCTGATGCAGATTTGTGTTATAACTAGTTCGCTATAACATAATTGACTGAAAAGCTTCATGTACCCTTCTGTAGTGGCTCATGAGAGATAGAGTCCATGGCAGATTTACCCCATATTAGGGATCTTTTATTTCTCTGGCATAGATACCAGATAGAAGGGACTAGCGTCTTTTATTTTCAGACAGTTATTATTGTCTAATGATCTGTTCCATGATCCGTCTCGTTTGTTATGAATTATCTACTCTAGGCCACTCTGTCTATCGTCAACTACGCCTGACCTTCTACATCGCACTGCTTCTCCACACATTTTAACTATGAAAGCACTCTCCAAAGACAATCCGTTGTTGCAGAAGCCTTTACATCGAGGCTCGCCACAAGTGGCCGCATAGGACTACGCAGTGGGGTAGTAGCCGTGGAATTCGGCTGACATAGCCAGTCGCCAATCTGTTACGGATAGTCTTGATTCTCCATGCTCCGTGATGTGGCGCCACCGTTTGTCGGTCTCACCCATATAGTTACATCATTAATCATTCCCCTGCAGTATATAATATAATATATATATATATATATATATATATATATATATATATATATATATATATATATATATATATATATATATATATATATATATATATATATATATATATATAATATAATATATTGTTTTATTTCAGGCAAGAACCCATAATATTATATATACATACAAGTAAAAAAACATAAATATACACACATGATGAACAATAGAGGTACATGTAGTGAGAATAGAATATATATATATATATATATATATAAATGTACATACATGACGTGTAGTAAAAATATATATAAAATAAGTCAGGATAAAAAAGATATTTGTATAAAAGTACAAACATCATTAATTAAAAGCATACAATTGATCAATCCAATGTTTAATCAATGCACTTAATAAATAAAAGTGTGAAAATAATTAACAAAAAGAATATTGTCGGATTTTTCCAACCGGCATAAAAGGCTAAAAATTGATGAGCGAATGCGTTCATTAAAGGATTTAACATAATTAGTAGCGAACATATGACTTGCACTACAGCGGGGTGACAAGTTGTGTATAATTATAAAACTGTTGTTATAAGCAACAGTAATACCTTTCAGAATCTGTTTTTTTTTTAAATTACACCGAAGAATTGAGGTGTACATTGAACCACAGTATGAATTAAATAAAGTTGTTTTAATGGAACTGTTGCATAAGTAAAATTTTCTGGCTAAAGCATTTGCCTGTGCATAGATACATCTTTTCTGCCTGGCAATATCGTCATAATCAGTAAGGTTATTTTTTTTATAATATGGCCAAGTTATTTACATTTCTCAGTGTAAGGTAGTGTATGGTTATTGATAACAACAGGATGAATATTTTTCTTGTCCCTAGGTTTGTTATCAATAACCATACAGAAAGATTTGTTGGCATTGTATGTTATATCAAACATATTGCCGTATTCGGCACGACAATCGGTGAGTTTTCTCAACCCAGCAACACTAGGTGAAAAAACACAAAGGGCATCAGCATACATGATTCATTATGGTTCCTGCATGAAGACAGCCAATTTGTAATTTATTCAAATTTACACTTAAGCCATCCATGTAAACGTTAAAAGATGTGGAGAAAGGATTCCACCCTGCTTAACACCGTTTGAAACGGTAAAAAATTCTGAGAAGCTACAACACCATCTGACAGTGAATTTCTGGGTTCTGTACCAGTAATAACAAATGCGCACAATAAAAGAAGGACATCCCCGGTCAATTAGTTTGGTGAATAGCTTACTATGATTGACTTTGTCAAAGGCCTTAGAGGCATCCAACATAGTAACATACATAGATGAGCCATTCGCTATGTAATGTCGAAAGAGCTCTTTTAATAAAAAATATGAGCATTTCAGTTGAGTGATGCTTTTAAAATCCAAATTGGTTTACACATGTAGATAAAAAAGTAGAAACACTGGACAATATCAAGGATTCAATTAATAGACTAGAACAATAAGCCAGCTCGCTGCCGGGAAGTAGACGTGGACCACTGGCTGGCATTTCATTGCACGGAAGAAACAGTTGCATCCACTGGCATGACACATAGGGTAGTACTGTTTATAGTGTAAACATAGCACGTTACAAATAACTGTCTAACAAATGTAAGTAAGTAAGTAAGTAAGTAAGTAAGTAAATAAGTAAATGTCCTCCTCGTCATCATCATGTACAATATAAGGCAAACAAAAGCAACGAAGTTGATGTGGCTGCCAGATAAGTTTAAATTATCGGGCTAGTAGCCAGTGATGATGACACAAGGAACCCATTAACTTGAAGATTTGTCATTGTAATTTTTTCTTAATGGGGCATGGCCACCAGTCTGATTAGTCATTTGGGTGAGGGTGGTCCCAGCAGTTGTGCCATAAGTGTGGGCAGTTGGGTTGTTCATACCGGTGTGCGCAGAATGCATTAGTGTTAAACTCTCCAAGACATTTGGAGGAATGCTGGAGACAATTGTGGTACAACGAATATGGCTATTTCCTGTGTGGCTTACAGCTGTACGAATTGACAGCAGATAGGACCTAACATCTCACAGGTAAGAATCCTCAATTGTACAAAAATACTTTAGTTGACTGTCAGCATGAACACGCATTAGTGCCATCAATTTAGAAGCATAACAGTTTTAGACGACATCGTATTTGGGACATGTTCAGAGTCAGTGGTCATAGTTGTAGCTAAAACACACACACACACACACACACACACACACACACACACACACACACACACACACACACACACACACACACACACACACACACACACACACACACACACACACACACACACACACACACACACACACACACACACACACACACACACACACACACACACACACACACACACACACACACACACACACACACACACACACACACACACACACACACACACACACACACACACACATATATATATATATATATATATATATATATATATATATATATATATATAATATTATAACCTCGGTTGTAGCACAACTGGCCCACGAGTTCGAGAAACTGGTGACATCCGACAACAGATTCGTCACTCACGGCCTCCTCTGCTTCAGGCTTCGACAGGTTTGTATGCGATTGTCACTCAATCGGCCTTTCGCAGCGTATATATAGGTATGTATAGGTTTACCAAATTATAAATATGAATAAAACAGTGAGGCATTCATAGTTACAGTCAATTACATATATATTCTAAAATAGTGTAATACCTAATCAGCATGGGTACAAATTGACATTCCATGTTTTAAAAATAGCATAGTATTTTTGTCGAATACCTTTAAAGGTCAGATTGCGGAAATTAACTTATATCCGTGTTTAAAATATCGTTTTCTGCAAATCGACTGCAGAAGCGTCCGTGACGCAGCTCAGTTAATTATGCTAACTTCCTCGCAAGAGCGAACCAATTATGACACACGACTGCATCATACAATAATTTTATTTCATAAAATGCACACACAGAAGTAATGTTCAACTGGACAAGGGCATAACAGACAAATGACACAAGAACATTACATTATATTACAGTACTTCACGTTTACCTCTCATACAAATGTCATATTCTATACTAATTAATGCTAGATATGTGAGCCGTTCCCCTGTCACGGTTGTGCGAGACTTATTCTTGATGTGTTTAATTTTCGGAAACCAACGCTCATCACCGCTTCTTCATCTTGACGTGTGCGCTGATAGAATCGATATTTTCAAGAATGTCATATGTAATCACGCTATCCAGGCCGGGCAAAACTTGGTAGCTTACCCCCGACCAAAGTAAGGTAGATGATTGATCTACTGACCATGTTCAGATTTCAGATAATCAACGCCCTTTCCATGACGTATATATATATATATATATATATATATATATATATATATATATATATATATATATATATATATATATATATATATATATATATATATATATATATATCATTGAACCACCGATTGCGATTTCGGACCGCCTCATGAAAATGCGCATCTGCATCCAAGCAGAAAACAACGCTTTGCCACGCTCCGACCCTGCCAAGCAGCGATATGGCAAAAAAGAGTTCTACGAGGAGCTGTGCCACGTGCTGAGAGCCGTGTCAACGACGGACAAACATATTGCTCTGGGAGACTTCACCGCACGCGTCGGCAGCGATCACAAGACTTGGGACAGAGTGTTGGGAAGGTTTGGACGATGCAACTGCAATTCTAATGGAGAATTGCTTCTCTCTTTGTGTGCAGACTTTGACTTCGCTATCACCAACAGTTACTTCAGTGTACCTCACTTCACCTCACCTATCCTCTTCGGGCCCAGTGGCCCATAAGGCCGAAGTGAATCTCCTCCATCTTGTTCTGTCAGCTGCTACACGTCTGGCTTCGTTCCAGCTATTCCACCCCAGTATACGCCTTTCATTTTCAATAGTTGATCGCCACGTTGTCTTTGGTCGCCCAACCTTTCTTCTACCTTCAGGCGTCCAGGTCAGTGCAGTCTCACAATTGCTGTTCTTCTCCATTCGTAGAATATGTCCTACCCACTTCCATCTTCTTAACTTGACCTCAGTGCTGATTGTCTTCAATTTTGTTTTTGCCAGAATATCTCGATTTGATACAACGTATGGCCATCGAATTTGTAGGATTCGTTTTAAACACTTGAAAAAAAATGTATCTAACTTTCTGTTGTCTCCTTCATTAATTTTCCATGTTTCACTTCCATACAACAACACTGGTTTAACAAGTGTGTTAAAAAGCCTCAATTTCGATCTCAATGTGTATATATTTGAACTCCATATCTGCTTTAGTTTCATGAAGGATACCCTCGCTTTACAAATTCTGTTAACAATGTCATCGCCGCCTCCTCCTTGCTTACTAACGTTCGCACCAAGGTAGTTATACTTGTCCACTTCCTTTAGCTCTTGATCATCGATTAGTATTCTGTTTTCGCACTTGCTGTTTATCCTCAATATTTGAGTTTTCTTTTTATTTATTCTTAGTCCTGTCCTGGCTGCAAATTGATTCAGTTGTCTTGTCTTTGTTTGTATGTGTGTGTAGCATGATGACATGAGTGCTATGTCGTCGGCAAAGTCCAGGTCCTCTAGTTTTGACGTGAAGTTCCATCTTATTCCTGTTTTGTTTCCCGCTGTTGTGTTTCTCATTATCCAGTCCACTACTATCAAGAAGATAAATCCAGACATTACATCTCCTTGTTTAACTCCAGTGTTGACCTTGAACCACTCAGATTCCTCACCTTCGTCTAACACTGCACATTCACTATCTTCGTATAACATCTGTACCATGTGGATTGTCTTGCATGGAATTCCATAGCTCTCCATAATTTTCCATAGACTCTCTCGGTGCACTGAGTCAAATGCTTTTTCAAAATCCACAAACGTGATGTATAGAGTTGCCTGCCATTCCACTACCTGTTCTATAATATTTCGTAAAATAAATATCTGTTCTACTGTGCCTCTCCCACTTCTGAAACCTGCTTGTTCGTCTCTCAACTTGCTGTTAACTCCATCTCTTATTCTGTCAATGAGTACTCTTCCGAATACTTTACTAGGAACAGATGTCAAAGTAATTCCTCTCCAATTCCCGCACTCTGTCAGGTCACCTTTCTTCGGTATTTTAACGATCAGTCCCTGCTTCCACATTTTTGACACTTTCTCTTGTTCCCAAAATGTTCTGAATAATTTGACAAGCCATTTCTCTGTTGTATTCATGTCTGCTTTTAATAATTCTGCTGTAATTTCGTCCTTGCCCCCTGCTTTCCCGTTTTTCATCTTCCTTGGCGCTGTTCTAATTTCTGCCTTTGTTATTGGGTCAGTGCTGATTTCGTTTATGATCGGATCTATCTCCACATCTGTTACAGGGTCATCAGGTATAGGTATATTAAGGATTTCCTCAAAGTGTTCTTTCCATCGCTTCCTTCTGGCCAATCCTTCCGTTATTAAGTTTCCACCTTTGTCTTTCACTGCATTTGTTGTCTTACGTTTGTCATTACTGAGGGTTTTTGTAATATCATACACTTCTTTCATTCTTCCATTATGTGCTGCTTCCTCTGCTTCCATGGCAAGGTGGTCAACCCACTTCCTCTTGTCTTGTCTCATGCTCTTCTTCACTTCTTTGTCTTTACACCTATATTTATCCATGTAATTCTGCTTAATCCTGTCTGACTTTGTCTGCTCGATGTTGTTCTTCAGTCGTTTTCTCTCTTCTACTAACTCCCACGACTCCTTGCTGATCCATGGTTTCTGCCCTTTCTTTTTGTACCCCAGTACTTCTTGAGCTGTTTCTTTGTATGCATCCTCAAAGTCTTGCCATTGTTTCTCAACTTCTTCGTCGCCTGTTTCTTCGTAGTCTTGTAATATATCATATTTGTTGCGTAACTTCAGTGAGAATTGGGCTTTAATAGCTGGTTGCTGTAACTTAATTATATAAAATTTCTTTCTGATCGCCTTGTTCTTTTGTTTTCTCATTAGTTTCAGCTTGATTTTTGATCGCACTAATTGGTGGTCGCTCGCAATGTCGGCTCCTCTCATGGCCCTAGTGTCCATTACTGATGTCCGGTGTTGCCTACTCACTAACACATGGTCTATTTGATTCTTTGTCTTTCCTCCTGGAGATGTCCATGTCTGTTTATGTATAAGTTTATGTGGGAAAATGGTACCTGTTACCACGAGGTTATTGAGTCCGCAGAAGTCAACAAGTCTTTCTCCATTGTCATTTCTTTCACCTACTCCATGGCTTCCTATTATGTTTTCATATCCGTCGTTGTCTTCTCCAACTTTGGCATTTAAATCCCCCATTACTAAGAGTATGTCATGCTTATGAACACTGTCCACAACTGTCTGGAGCTGTTCGTAGAAATTGTCTTTATCTTCGACGCTGGCTTCATTTGTTGGTGCATAGACTTGTATGATCGATAACTTTACATACATGGAGAAGAATCTAGCATAAATAATTCTATCACTGATAGGTTTCCATTCCAGCAATGCTTGTTCTGCTTTCTTCGTCATCATTATTGCTACTCCGTGTCTGTGTATGTTGTCTTCTCTCCCTGAAAAAAATATGCTCTCTCCGGTGTTCATCTTGACTTTTCCTTGTCCCATCCATCTGCATTCACTAATGCCCATGACATCTATTTTATATTTGTCCATTCCTCTTGCAAGCTGGGCTGATTTCCCTATAGAGTATAATGTTCTCACATTCCAACATCCTATATTTACATTAACTTTTGGCTTGGTTAACGACGTTGTCAGCCTCCGAACTTCCGTTTGGCTTTGATCCGGAAGCGTCATACTGTCCAAATAAATGATGTCATCATCTGCTGGTATATGGGCCGTCGCCTTCCTGTAGCCATTTCCAGCACAAGCTGGCTTTTGAAATTCACTTCTGGTTTATGTAACATCATTTGAGCTGGGAGGGTTGTTGGCCCTCCGCAGTAGGTTTATTTTCGGGGTTTTCCTTCCCTTAGCCATATCCTCGTTTGCCCAGCACAATGTACTGGTTACCGGGGTGCACCACGGGAAGGTGAGGTTGACTTGAGTGTCTTTACGGTTGAGCGCATCAACACCCCTTACACCCCACTTCAGTGTGCACGACAAGTGATTTTATCCCTGGAATATAAGATATTAAAGCGTTGGCACTTGCTTGATTATGTGTTGATAAGACGCAGCAACCTACCAGACGTCTGCATTACACGAGCAATGAGGGGCACTGATTGCTCAACGGACCACCATCTTATCCGATGCATCTTGAAGATGGACGTGCATGTAACGCGAAGACGACAAGCGTCAAAACAGAAACAAAGGCTGAATGCCAGGCTGCATACGACTACCGGCAGAACTGAATATGCAACTCTATGCAACGTGCTTTTGCGTCGTATTCGGCCATTGCTGAGAATTCGATAAACGACGACTGGGAGTCCTTCTGCTCTACCGTCTAAACTGCTGCTGCTGCATAATCTCTCGGCTACCCGCGATGTGTAAACGCAGATTGGTTTGATAACAATGATCCAGCGATAGAAACAATTCTTCGCAATAACCGAGCTGCCTCCATGAATGTTTTAGCAACCCTCAGTCGCAAGCTGCAATACAACATCATGCACGAACGAAATGCAAGCACTTGCTGATCGAGGTGACTCCAAGGGAGTCTTTCAGTCGCTGGAAAGTATTTACTGACCGCTGATGGAAAAATTCTGCTGACCTGCAAACCGGACATCCTGAGCCGCTGTAAGGGTTACAATACGACACTGCTAAACCGACCATCCGAAATCAATGACCAAATCCTAGAGTCAATCCAACAGTGTCCCATCCTAGATGAGTTGGGTGAATTTCCGACAAAACGAGAGATCGAACAATCAATTGCGTCCACTGCAAACAATAAGACAGCCAGATTAAACGGGATCCCGGCTGAGGTGTACAAACTCGGAGGTGACACCCTCGTTGCCAATCTGCTCGACACATACAGACGCTACTGGGAGTCTGGTGATCTGCCGCAGGACTTCAAAGATGCGCTGATTGTGAACATCTGTAAACTTATTGATATCAGCAGGACTGCGGCAACTATCACGGAAGCTCGTCACTTGCCATTGCAAGCAAAATCTTTGCAAACATTCTGCTCTAGCGACTGCTGGTCGTTGCAAATGATGTCCTTCCAGAAGCACAGTGCGGATTTCGTTCATCGCGCAGCACGACCAACATGATCTTCACCTTGCGACAGCTGCAAGAGAAGGCAGCCGAATACAACAAACCGCTTTACATCGCATTCATTGATTTTTCAAAAGCGTTCGACTCGACTAGTCGCCCTTGTCTCTGGCGACTTCATTCAAAATTAGGCTGCCCTGACAAGTTCATATTAATACTGCGGGCGTTTCACGAGGGCATGCAAGCACAGGTGATGATTGACGGTGAGATGACGGATGCATTTCCTGTCGCACACGGAGTAAAACAAGGCTGCGTCCTAGCGCCGACACTGTTTACTCTCTTCTTGGCTGCAGTGTGCGAAGTTTCAAATCGTGACACCACCAAAGGCGTTTACGTAACAACACGCTCCGAAGCAACTTATGCCCATGTTTAAGATATCGTTTTTCGCAAATCGAGTTTCATGAACATATGCAAGTGGTGACGTTTCAAAAGACTATCTTTGTTTAGCTGGGAGACCAGATATTAAAAATTGCACGAAAGTCGATTGATGACACTCATATAAACTATAAAGTAGGGTTGGCAAGGAACCCCCTTAAGGGTATAATATCAAAGTTATTAATAAACTTATTATTTTGAGGTACCTATGCCGTCATACGGTTGTCGTGTGGCCCAAACATGTAATGCCAAAGTACTAGTGACGATTATTGAAAACACTAATAGTTTTAATCAGGAATTAAATATATTGTCCATAGGGGCGTTTTGTCTCAAATATTTAATGTGAATCAAACTAGCACCAACGCACTTATAAAAATATTGTCGTTCTCGAAGTGCATCTAAGTTAACAATGTTATACGTCATGTTTGACCTTCACTGCTGTTGTATTGTTACCGCGATCTATTCGAATGAAACGGGAATTTGACACAATAAATTGACGTATTGTGCTTAAGATGAAACACCTGCGTTTCGCCGATGTCAGCGCCGTGTCTAGACTCTAGGGCTATCGAAGCCCCTGGACAGTGATTTAACAAGAGATTTAGCAAGATTTGCCATCCAAGCGAAAGGCCCAGATGGCAAGTGGACAAGGAAGCCATTGGCTTATCGAGAGTCCAACAATGTTCATCTACTTATAACCCGCCCTCCTGAGATATATGTCAACCTTGTTTTTAAACATATTCACGCTGCTAGCAGTTACACAATATGTAGACAATTTGTTCCATTCATTTATTGTCCTCTGTGAGAACGAGTGCTTCCTGATGTCCAATCTACATTGATTCTTTACTAATTTTACCTCATGTCCTCTAGTTCTGCTATCCTTCTTGAGTGAGAAAAACATATTTCTATCAATATTTTCATACCCATTCAATATCTTAAAAACTTCAATCTGATCTCCTCTTAACCTCCTTGTCTCTAGAGTTGTTAAACCACATTCTTTCAGGCGTTCTTCATAACTAAGGTCTCTCAGTTCTGGAATCATTTTAGTTGCTCTCCTTTGTATGCGTTCAAGCGTATCTATATCCTTCTTACGATATGGTCTCCATGCTTGTATACAGTATTCTAAATGAGGTCTAACTATTGCTTTATAAAGAGGTATAATTAACTTTTTTCCCTTGTATGTTATGTTTCTTCTAATCAATCCAAGAATTTGATTACCCTTTGAAGCTTCAATACCACACTGCTCTGAAACTTTCATATCAGCGCTTATTGTAACTCCTAAGTCCTTTTCTTTTACAGTAGTACCCAGAACAGTATCTCCCATTTTATAGTTTACATTCAAGTTCCCATGTCCTTTTTTTGTGATCAAAAGAACAATTTAGGCTAATATACTTGCTAACTGTGTCTTCTATTAACCTCGCATGAGAAAAAAAACCTAGCGAATATGGAGAACACTGTGTAACAAAACAACGAAGTCAGTGTGTACTAATTTACACTAAAATCCTGCTGTTAATTCCTTTTTACCGAAAACGTTTACTACCACTATGTCAGATATTACCTTATGTATGTAATTTAAGTAAATAAATCACTATCTTATATATATATATATATATATATATATATATATATATATATATATATATATTAGCCAATGTAAACGATAGCTCGATGCACGGGTTGAATTCACGACCTGTAAACAAACTCCCTTTTATCACTCGTTGAGTTTGAATCCGGGAAAAATTACTACCTCTGTTAACAAAAACGGTTTCTTAATATATTTCTACAAGAAGTTGGTGAACAATATATGTATAATACTAATACTTATTCTAACCAATATTCCAATGTTACTGACTATTCACTATGCTATCTCAATTTTCGAATGGTAAACAACCCATTAACGCTCGCTGAATTCCCTGACAGAATCCGAAACTAACTTACTCTAAAATACTCCCTCTGACTAATAATTAACAAAACCTGCTTCCTAATATATGTCTACAATACGTTTGTGTATAATATATATGCAATAGTAATACTTATTCTATTTGATATACCGCGTTTTTCTGTAAAGTGATTGAACTATCACAACATTGAACTATTAGTTCTCATTCCTCCCTATTTATTACAACATGACTTCGTAAGACAACACGATTTTTACCATTTATACGGGGAAATTTAGGGGTAATTAGATTGTTATCATTTAAATGGGGAGTGTGGCTATGTGGTAGTGTAGCGTCGAACTGTCGGTTGAAGGGACGGGGCTTCGATTCCACCTGCTGCCTTTTTCGAAATGTGGCCAAATTCTTTCACTCAACTTTGCCTGTGTTTTTCGGAATAGAAAGTAAAATCCGTTGCCCCTTATATCTGGTGTCTATGCCAGGGAAAGAAAAAGATCCCTCAAACTGGGTAAATGCTTTATATAACATGGACTCCATCTATCGTGAGCCATTGCAGAAGCGTCCATGGCGCGGTTCAATTAATTATGCTAACTTCCTCGCAGGAGCGAACCAATTATTACACACATCTGCATCATGCAACAATTGCAACAATTTTATTTCATAAAATGCAGACGCAGAAGTAATGTTCAACTGGACAAGAGCATAACAGACAACTGAGACAAGAACATTACAGTGATTGCACTTCACGTTTACCTCTCATACAAATGTCATATTCTATACTAATTAATGCTAGATATGTGAGCCGTTCCCCTGTCACGGTTGTGCGAGACTTATTCTTGATGTATTTAATTTTCGGAAACCAACGCTCACCACCGCAGTTAGTGATCACCAGCACAAAATACACACGAAGTGTTATATCTACATCAGGAAATGCACAACTAACACGCTTAGCAAGTCTCAACTTATACAGGAAGTGTTCTATGTTTATACGTTCGCCTTCCTCATCTGTGGTAGGGTCGGCAAGTAACCGAGATTCTTTTGAACAAGTCGGTGCAACCTACATTGAAAATGGTTGTTACATTCGAGCAAGTAAATAACCTAGCTCAGTCACCCGTTGATTGTCAATGGTCGAGCTACCACGGAGTGGCACAATAGGTAATTCGTGTACATTGTTTCTCCAAGGGGAAGGTTGGGATTGGCGTGACTCAAAAAACTTTGTGGAGGCCCCCTTAAACATTACATTGTGGAGGCCTTTTTAAACATTACTTTGTGGAGGCCCCCTTGAAAACATTACTTTGTGGAGGCCCCTTTAAAGATTAATTTGTGGAGGCCCCCTTAAAAACATAACTTTGTGGAGGCCCCTAGGCAACTGCATAGTCTGACCTGTCCTAAATCTGACAAATTATTACGCATACAAAGAAACATAAAATGAAATATTGTGCTAATTAATAACAGGTACGGTTCGTAAAACATTACTTTGTGGAGGCCCCTAGGCAACTGCATAGTCTGACCTGTCCTAAATCTGACAAATTATTACGCATACAAAGAAACATAAAATGAAATATTGTGCTAATTAATAACAGGTACGGTTCGTAAAACATTACTTTGTTGAGGCCCCTAGGCAACTGCATAGTCTGATCTGTCCTAAATCTGACAAATTATTACCCATACAAAGAATCATAAAAACGAAATATTGTGCTAATTAATAACAGTGTCTCCACTGGTTCACGAGGATGATTGAGAAAGTTAGACCAGTACAACAATGCAATATATATTGTGTTATAAAATAACTCAAACAAATGTTTCCTAATATATAAGCTGCATCTTTGCGACATGTTCTGTTGCATCAAGGGAATTGTTTGCCGTTTGTATCTACCAGCAGTGCCGAGGCAACTTGGCGGATGACGTCCCATGAATACCGTATGTCGGAAGACTCGGCGTTCCTCGCACAGACAACGAACCGCAGAAAGTAGACGCCTTTGTTGTAGGACGCCACCAAGTACACCCGGCCGTCTTTGGTGAGGTTTGACAGAAGCAATGCGTTGAGTTCGTTGGAACACTGTAGATAAAAACAAGAACCATTAGAGTAGGTTAGGGCAAGGAGCCTCCATGGGGTAAGACAACCCCGCGTATTTCCGACATTACATGCGCTAGCCGTGTGCCTCTGGTGGATAAATACCACTGCCTAGTGTATGTTAACATGCACACGAAATAGGCGATTAGTTAGAAAAAAATCAGCATTTTAAGTTTTCCTGCATGGCTGATGTGAACATTGTATTAATAATTAGTGTATACAATTTCATTTATTGTTACAACATATAGGCACTAATTCATAATCAGGTGGGAAATGAAATATGTCAACATCATGCTTACTGGGGGAAAGACGTCCCTCAGAGTGCAGGGCAAGACGCCAGGGTGTTTTGCCTCCACTTGACTCGGTCAATTTATAGTTATGATCAGGTAGTGGGAATTTTTTTTACATCGATACAAATTCTTTGTTTTCAAATGTACTATCTATCATTTCGTGGAGATGGTACGTAACAATTCACAGTAAACTGTATTACTTAAATTCATAAGTGAACATTACTCTCTATATGTGTTATCGTCGGTTGGCAACGTTTTAACTTACGTTTTGATTGTTTCGTAATAAACTAGAATTCATCACACACACGTTGAACTCGTGGATCATGAGTCAAAAAGGGGGAAGGAGAAGTTAAAGGGGAAGTCACTGGCTGCTAGACAAGGCACACAGAACGGAACCAAGCACGCAGTGAAGTAGCCAAGGAAAAGAGTCGTCAGCACCAACAAGATGGTCGTGTGTCATATGCGTCGAGCGTTTCATGAACAGTATCTGAGGAGTGTGGGCACAGAGTCTGTTGTACAATGACTGCAAGTCAGGGATGCTTTGTTTTATCAGCAGCCAGTCAGAGAATGACTAAATGCCAGTTTGATTTACAATAAACTTTTGAGGAAACATTATAGACAATATATTTAATTCACGATTACATATTGTTAATAATCGTCACTAGTATTTTGACATTACATGCTATGGCCTCACGACAATCGTACGACGGCATGGATACCTCAAAATAATGAGTTTATGAATAACTATGATCTTTTTCCCTCAAGGGGGCTCATTGCCAACCCTACTTTATTGTTTACATGCATGTCATCAATGACTTTCGTGCAATTTTTAAGGTCTGGTCTCCCAGCTAAACAAAGATAGTCTTTTGAGACGTCACCACTTGCATATGTTCAAGTAAGCTATATCTTAAACACGGACATACGTTAATTTACAATCTGACCTTTCAAAGTATTCGAAATAAATATTATACTATTTTTAAACCATGGAATGTCAATTTGTAACCATGCTGATTATACATTACACTATTTTAGAATATTAATTGACAGTAGCTATTAATGCCTCACTAAATATTTATGATATTTCGCTAACTTAAATAAACGAGACACCTGCATATATGCTGCGAAAGGACGATTGAGTGACAAGCGCATACAAACCTGTCGAAGCCTGAAGCAGACAAGGCCGTGAGTGACGGGGTGTGTCACTTCGAATCTGTCGTCGGCTCTCACCAGTTTCTCAAACTCGTGGGCCAGTTCAACGTGCTACAACCCAGGTCAAAGGTCAGGTCAATATAACTAAGAAGGTTTTGTCTGAATGAGGTTGGTACAGGTGTAGATGCCGAGTAACAATATCCGGATACGATTAATTGACATGTAAAAGTGTGTGTGCATGCGTGCATGCGTGAGTGTGTGCTTGCGTGGGTGCGCGCGTGCGTGCGCGCGCGTGTGTGTGTGCGTGTGTGTGTGTGTGTGTGGGTGCGTGTGTGCGTGTGTGCGTGTGTGCGTGTGTGCGTGTGTGCGTGTGTTTGTGTGTGTTTGTGTGTGTGTTTGTGTGTGTGTTTGTGTGTGTGTTTGTGTGTGTGTTTGTGTGTGTGTGTGTGTGTGTGTGTGTGTGTGTGTGTGTGTGTGTGTGTGTGTGTGTGTGTGTGTGTGTGTGGTTTGCGGACTTGACATTCGGGCATTTAGCAAAACGATCGAAATTGAACCTTCGTTTAATACGAAGTACAAAATATGATTCAAAAAGGAATGTCTAGCGAAGTGTGACACCATTATGTTGTTGTGACACACCTTTCTGATGTGGGTCTGTAGGCCCTTGACGCCAAACATCCGCAGCACAAACCACAACTTCAGGGAACGGAACTTTCGGCCAAGTGGAATCTCCCAGTGCTGGAAATGCAACGTGTGTTTGTATGTACTAATTAAATATTGTAATTCGGGAATAAAACGTTACATGTATGTGCTAAGTTGTATCTCATACGTATGCGTGCTGAAAGCAGTCGTCTTCTCACACACTTCGTCTAAGGCGCTGTTCATGTCAACACCAACTAAGTATATCTGACAAGAATTCAGACACGCTGTACTTGCTGGAAATATATACATATTCATTAACTAACTATAGTCAGGTACTCGTTTATAAAGTTGACTAAACAGAATGACGCCACAATCTCATGAACCAATTAAAGTTTTGTTTTCAATAAGCTTGCACTGTTTAATGTCTTGTGTATATATATATATATATATATATATATATATATATATATATATATATATATATATATATATATATATATATAGTAACTACGACATGACCACTGACTCTGTATTCCGGGACGTTCCCTGCTTGTTCATGCCTCAAGTAGACCGGATCCACGTTGAAAGAGTCAACCACGTGAGTTGCATCCCTGTACCTGCAATGGATGCAATGAATGTTTAGTCTGGTTATGATAATTTACGTCGTAAAACGTGACAATTGGTTATAGTCTACGAAGGGATGTTGTTGAGCCAAAATGGAAGGTTTTATAGATTGGAACCACCGTTACGAAAGATACAGGCAAGGTGGGCGAACGAAATTGCCGACATTTCGAAAAGAAGGTAGTCAGGCCCGAATCCCGATCCTCCCGATTGGGGGGTTTAACGGCCGTGATAATGCTTCAGAACGTAAACCGTTTAAAAAAGATAATAGTGTCATTCCTTCCCACCAGGCAGAAGTTGCTTCCACATAAAAAACTAAATTTTACCTCAAAACAAATCTTTCGTTGTGTCAAGACGAGCACTAGGTTCAAGACATAATGTTAATTCTGAACAAAACAATCACTTAGCAAAAGGTAAAACTTTCATTCATAACAAAATGGTCTCTTACCACAAGGCAGAACACTCAAAGCCTGTGAGCAGCCACTTGTGTGGGTTGAAATTGAATGAATCAGCAAACTGAAAAGATAAAAACCGTGTACAGGTAACGCGTAGCGTTGACGCATGCGAAACTATGTAACAAAACACAGAACATGTAGAAAACTAGACAAGTAATGCACATTTGCAAGTAGTACATCATATAAAACACACCCGCAACTTTACTAACAGCAACAACAATAACAATAATGAGAAGAATTACTTCTGACACAATATTGTCTATTGAAAAAATTGTCTTGCGTTCACTTCAGCAATGACATAAGCGGACTGGTGCGGAATACAATTGGGTAAATGTTTAGCATTTTACCTCAACTCCGTCTAGAAGCGGTCGAAACTCAGGACAGATGAACGAGGCTCCGGCGTAGGCCGCGTCTATGTGAAGCCAGACACCCGCCTTCTCGCCTGTGTAAACATATTAACCTATTAGTACCACCCGTGTGAAACAACGTAATATTGTCATAAGTACCCAAATAAATGTGTTAAAGTATATAGAAGAAATGTTATATCTAATACATTTAACGTAAATCAGTGTCGCACAATAACTTGGATTAGAATCAGTAGCGATGAATTCGAGACAAATACTTACACACAGGTCCGATCTGCTGGAGGTCGTCAAAAGCACATGTCGATGTCGTTCCCAGGGTAGCCACGCACTGGACACATAAACATTCCTTTACAAATGATTACACTTGATTTTAATATTAATTGTTTTCACGCAACACTGTTTGTAGCGCTGTCAACGACATGGTCACGTGATTACACTTGCGCAAATTTGACCTTCGGAAAGTCAATACAATGATGACATGTTTATATGATATACAATGGAAATACGCTAGTGTGACGAACATTGAATAGAGGTTACCCGAAATAACACGTGTCGCCTCTGGTGGATCGAATAGCACTAGATGTGTCGACGCCCATTTGTTATTTACATTTTATAGAGAGTTACCATTTTATTGACAAACTATTTGCAAGACAATCTTGTGGCGATGCCACTGTGAGCCCGATTCTAGCCCGCAAATAATCAACGAATTATTGAGGCAGCAAATGAAAAATAACGCTTGCTGAAAAAAATCAGACCTCTAACATCAGAACCCCAAAATCAGTTGATCTGACGTTTAAGTAATTTCGAAAGCGACGGAGCACGCATTGGCATGGCTACGCGTTTCTGATAACTCATTTTAATCAAATTAGGTCAGCCTCTCATGGATATAGATATGTCACAATAAATAAGCAAATAACGAACAGTGCAGCTTCACGATGTCAGAGCTATTGTCGTAGCTTATAAAACACCAACACATATAAACCAAATGCATTTCATCAATTGCCTATCGACATTAAGAAGTACGCGCCATCTGGTGTTTAAAAACACACTATTTCTATGTAGCTTTTACATACATAGAATGGAATCAGGCCTTTCTTCACGTCGCTATCGATAGCTTTGGCCAGTGCTGTTCCAGTCATCTCTTCCTTGTCGTTCGACTTCACTTTGTGTAACCGAACTGCACCCAACATGCACGCTTTTGCCACAGACGAGTGTGCCTGAAGACAAGAATCCAAGTAATAATCCTCACATGGTTATCGGTGGGTAGAAGATTAAAGTAGTTATCAACCATTGTTGTAGGATTTCTCGGATATGTAGAATCTCTGAGAACTACGATTGTAAGACACAAGACCCTGCCAAGGAAAAGTATAATTGCAGTGTAATAATGTTCCTAATAATTAATCACAGTTCACGAGATATTAGAGTCCTACAAGTTCTCAATTGAAT